>CAMQGK010000028.1:1262500-1335000 GCA_947000775.1 Pterois miles | reverse complement strand
CTACTACTACTACTACTACTACTACTACTACTACTACAGAGGATGGGGTCTTTCCTAGCTACACTGACTACTACTACTACTACTACTACTACTACTACTACTACAGAGGATGGGGTCTTTCCTAGCTACACTGACTACTACTACTACTACTACTACTACTACTACTACATCCTGGTAACTAGAGACCTAGAACATTCAGAGGATGGGGTCTTTCCTAGCTACACTGACTACTACTACTACTACTACTACTACTACTACTACTACTACTACAGAGGATGGGGTCTTTCCTAGCTACTCTGACTACTACTACTACTACTACTACTACTACTACTACTACTACTACTACAAGATGGGGTCTTTCCTAGCTACTCTGACTACTACTACTACTACTACTACTACTACTACAGAGGATGGGGTCTTTCCTAGCTACTCTGACTACTACTACTACTACTACTACTACTACTACTACTACTACTACAGAGGATGGGGTCTTTCCTAACGAGGACCTGCCATAATTGGATTTTTTATTTATTATTTTTATATATTGTGAGATTTTAAGACATTGTTGAGGCTTTTAATTTGGAGGGGAACCCTGCTTTGGAGTCTAAAAACTTAAAGACATAGGCTTTAAGGCTTTCAAGCAGACAGTGATCCCTGATCAATGTTTGTCCGTCAGATCAGAGAACTCGCCGTTGTTGGGGACTGTTTTCAGGGCAGATTAATCCACGTGGTGCTGCAGTGAATGTTCGGCTAATTAATCGTTTTGCAGCTCATCATGATCAAGAGATCATTTGCAGGATCATTTGATTTCTTTGAACAGAGAGTTTTTTATCTGAAAAGAAAATTATTTTTGTTGGAATGATAAATAAAACAATCGGATTATTTTCATCAATCTGCTAATTATTTTCTCCATTGATCAACTGATCGACTAAGTAGTGAGAATCGGTGTCAGTGACCCAGAGCCCAGGCCTCAGTAATGTTAATACGTTAACATCATCAACAGTATTACTACGGACTATCAGTAATATCAGGACCAGTTCGTCGATAACCTCACTGCTGGTTTCAGTCTGAAGAAACGTGGAGTATCACCAGATGTTTACCAGCAGATGTGGTTCCAGTCTGATGTACTTTTACATACATATAGGCTGAACACACATAAATACTCACAGTGTACTCCCTCATTCAGCCTCGCCCGGTTTCTCCACCCTGTAATTTACCTAAAATAGAGTCGGCTTAAAGTGAGGAGTGGTCAGCTCACACAGGCTGCAGCATGGAGGCCTTCATCTGACCAACACCGCCTCTGGGTCCACGATTTAACCCTCTTACCAGCAGGGACAAATATGCTGCTTTATGCAATTATATGTACGGATATATTATTGGAAATCAATGAACAACACAAACCAATGACATTCATCGTCCAGAAACCCTCACAGGTATGGAGGACGTAAACTGCCAAAATCAAATATGAATGAGAAGGACAGATAAATAAATATGCCAATATAAAAATTAACCGTAGTCATTAATTGATCAAATGTGACATAAACTGATATTTGTTTTCATTTGCTTCTTTATCTTTGTATTAATATCCCTTATTTA
This sequence comes from Pterois miles, assembly GCA_947000775.1. Lineage (NCBI taxonomy): Eukaryota > Metazoa > Chordata > Actinopteri > Perciformes > Scorpaenidae > Pterois > Pterois miles. Next base: position 1,333,404 of record CAMQGK010000028.1, on the reverse strand, counting down.
CTCTTGTTTAATTTACCATTTATTTATTTATGTATTTATTTTACTTAATTTTTTTTATTATTTATTATTTTCTAATTAATTTATTGCAGCAGTAGCTCAGTCTGTAGGGAGTTGTCTTGGGAACCGGAGGGTCACCGGTTCAAGTCCCGACATGGACCAAAAACTGAGTGTGAACTGGTAGCTGGAGAGGTGCCAGTTTACCTCTTGGGCACTGCCGAGGTGCCCCTGAGCAAGGCACCAAACCCCCAACTGCTCGGGGGCTTGTCAGGAGCAGCCCCCTCACTCTGACATCTCTCCATTGATGCAGGTCTATGGATCCTGTATGTACTTTCAACAGAGTGTAAAAACTGAATTTCCCCTCGTGGGACTAATAAAGGTTGATCTTCTTATTGTTGATTTTTGCCTTTATTTATTATTATCCAATTATTTTTTGCATTTTATTAATTTTACATTTATTTATAGCATTCATTTATTTTTGCATTTATTGATATTCATTCATTTATTTTTTTGCATTAATTTATATTTATTAATTTATATTTGCAGTTATTTACATTATTAATTAATTTTGCATTAATTGATATGTATTCATTTATTTTTTGCATTTTTATTTTTTCATTAATTTTGCATTATTTGTATTTATTCATCTATTTATATTAATTCATTAATTTGTATTTATTGACATTCATTTATTTTTTCATTAATTTATACTGAGTTATTTTTTTACTTGTGGACAACCAGTGGACAACATGGCTGCCTCAGCAGGTTAAACCTGCCGAGTCTCCTCTGACTCGTCTCTGATCACACTGTACAGGTGATGTCTCTGTTGTCATGGTGACCGCACTGATCAAAAACTCTGGTGAATGGATGAATGAACACAGTAGCCCAGGACTCATGACTGGCCCGGTTCACACCTGTTATTAACGTTCGTCTGAAGGCCGGTCAAAAACTGATGGAGGTGGGGACAAAAACTAAGACGGACACGCCCAAAAGACAAGATGAAGACACTCAAAAAACAAGATGAGGCTTCAAAACAGCAGTCCACGAACCAACGGGTGAAGCCACAGAGCCTACCCAACTTCTTCTGACCAGTCTATGTGCACGTAGAGCAGGAAGCTGAGAGTCAATGTGCACGTAGAGCTGGAAGCTGAGATTCAATGTGCACGTAGAGCGGGAAGCTGAGAGTCAATGTGCACATAGAGCGGGAAGCTGAGATTCAATGTGCACGTAGAGCGGGAAGCTGAGAGTCTATGTGCACGTAGAGCGGGAAGCTGAGATTCAATGTGCACGTAGAGCGGGAAGCTGAGAGTCAATGTGCACGTAGAGCGGGAAGCTGAGATTGAATGTGCACGTAGAGCGGGAAGCTGAGATTCAATGTGCACGTAGAGCAGGAAGCTGAGAGTCAATGTGCACGTAGAGCGGGAAGCTGAGATTCAATGTGCACGTAGAGCGGGAAGCTGAGAGTCAATGTGCACGTAGAGCGGGAAGCTGAGATTCAATGTGCACGTAGAGCGGGAAGCTGAGAGTCAATGTGCACGTAGAGCGGGAAGCTGAGAGTCAATGTGCACGTAGAGCGGGAAGCTGAGAGTCAATGTGCACGTAGAGCGGGAAGCTGAGATTCAATGTGCACGTAGAGCGGGAAGCTGAGAGTCAATGTGCACGTAGAGCGGGAAGCTGAGATCCAATGTGCACGTAGAGCGGGAAGCTGAGATTCAATGTGCACGTAGAGCGGGAAGCTGAGATTCAATGTGCACGTAGAGCGGGAAGCTGAGAGTCAATGTGCACGTAGAGCGGGAAGCTGAGAGTCAATGTGCACGTAGAGCGGGAAGCTGAGAGTCAATGTGCACGTAGAGCGGGAAGCTGAGAGTCAATGTGCACGTAGAGCGGGAAGCTGAGATTCAATGTGCACGTAGAGCGGGAAGCTGAGAGTCAATGTGCACGTAGAGCGGGAAGCTGAGAGTCAATGTGCACGTAGAGCGGGAAGCTGAGATTCAATGTGCACGTAGAGCGGGAAGCTGAGAGTCAATGTGCACGTAGAGCGGGAAGCTGAGAGTCAATGTGCACGTAGAGCGGGAAGCTGAGATTCAATGTGCACGTAGAGCGGGAAGCTGAGAGTCAATGTGCACGTAGAGCGGGAAGCTGAGAGTCAATGTGCACGTAGAGCGGGAAGCTGAGAGTCAATGTGCACGTAGAGCGGGAAGCTGAGATTCAATGTGCACGTAGAGCGGGAAGCTGAGAGTCAATGTGCACGTAGAGCGGGAAGCTGAGAGTCAATGTGCACGTAGAGCGGGAAGCTGAGATCCAATCACAAGCATCAACGCATTCTAACGGCAGGTGTGAACTGACGTCCAGAGCTGGTCCACTTGTGATCAGATCACCTGTTACTGCCAGGTGTGAACCGGGCCTTCATCATGTTTGGGTGGCGGTTAGTGTTCATGAGCCTCCACCTCCATCAAACCGCGGTCGCCATGACAACAGAAACACAAAGATGAGTCAGTGACAACAGCTGGATCATGTGATCAGCTGTGCCCTAACATCCAATAAGAGATGACAGAGGGGGTCAAATAGATAACATGGACTGTGACCTCTGACCTCCCCCCCCCCCCCCACCACCACCACCACCACCTCCAGACTGACCTACCTGAGGTGAACTGAGCCGAGTTCAGGTGTGAACAGGACGTTGCTGTGTCTCACCTGCGCAGTCGGCGGCCTTCCCGGGGCCGCAGTCCACACTGCCGCCGCCGCCGCTACGGGGGAACGAGCTCCGGACGGCGGGGAGCAGAACCAGCAGAACCAGCAGGCAGCAGGACCAGGACCAGGAGAACCGGCACACTGGAGCCATGATGGAGGACGGTGAGAGGGAGGAGTAGCAGGAGACAGATGGAGGGATGGAGGCAGTGTGGAGGGGAGAAATAAAGGGATGGATGGAGGTTTAAGGAGATAGATAAAGAGATAGAGAGAAGTATAAAAGACAGATAGAGGACAAAAAGGTGAAGACAGAGAAAAACTGATTTTTCTCCAGATTCGTTCTTCAAAAAAAAAATCGTCAAAACAAAAACACGCCGCGGGAAACGAGGACTGGAGAGATAAGCTGGATCCGAGCGAGCTCCATGTGCTTCCCGGCCTCTCCCCGGTCTCTGCACGGTGAGCAGGCTGGAAAACACGGTGAAGGCCGGCTGGAGGGCTGCTACACGAAGCCCGGGATAACAAAGCACAGCAGGGCCTGGGGCTTCTCACACCGACCCCCACACCTCCGCCACCCCCTAAAAGCAGTCTGCTCACAGCCCGGACCGAGCCTCCATCCCCCAGCCCCGCTGCCTCGCACTCAAACCGGCGGGGAGAGCCGCGGAACGCCGCGGACAAAAAGATCCAGGAGAAAAGACCAAGTAGAAGGGGCTTCCGGTAGCATCCAGGCCGAAGAGCAGCGAGTGTGCGCCGGGGAGGTTTGACGGATGAGGACGGTCGGTCTGACGGTCGGACCGGGACTCTGTTTTTTTGTCCTCCTCTTTCTCCACTGAATCAAACCAACAAAGACTCAGACCACGTGACCTGTAGCAGGCCACGCCCACACGCGGAGAGAGGTTCAGGGCTCCATTAATGTAGGAAACGCGGCTACCGGAACGAACAACAACAACAACAACAGATCTGCTGGAGCGCACCTGAAGGGCACACTAATACATTAACTAAGATAAGATAAGGTTTATAGATATGAGGCAGGGCTGCCGATCGATTAAAATACTTCAACACGATGAATTACACGTTTTATCTGTTCTAAATGAACCTTAAAGGGACATTATTCAAGTGTTTAATACTCTCATCAACATGGGAGTGGACTGATGTGTGTGTGTGTGTGTGTGTGTGTGTGTATATATATATATATATATATATACAAAGTATATATTATTTATTTAAAACTCCTTTACTCTTTAATTTTCCCTGTTCTTTTTCCATATTATTGGAATATATAAATTATTGGAATATATATTATTTTACTTATTCATTCATTCATTCATCATATTTTTGTATTCATTTTTTATGTATTCATTTATGTTTGCATTTACTTAAGGGCTGTTAATCCATTAAGTGCGATTAACCACATGATGGTCCATACTTAATCAAGATTAATCACAAATTAGTCACACTTCTTATCTGTTAAAAATTCACCTTAATAAGTATTTTTGCATTTATATTAAGGCTGTCGACCAAAATATTTAATCATGATTAATCCTAATTGTACGTAATTAATCATGATAAATTACAAATTAATGTCACATTTTTATATCTGTTCAAAATGTACATCATGTGTTTTACTTAATATAATATGTATATTACTTACTTAATATAATGACGTAACCCCCTAACCCTATATATGTATTTTAATTCATAAAACATAAGCAGAAATAGAAAGAAATATATATTGCCTTTATTTAATAATCCTGTAGATTTTTTTCATTCTATCTAATAATGTATTATTTGTTATTTTAAATGTGTTTTTTGCATTTATTTTATTTATTTTTTGCATGATTTTCCCTCTGCATGTCACCTTTTATTTATTTATCTCAACATATTTCACTGTTTTTCTTAACGTTTCAATATGCAGGACTTCAGAGTTCATAGATGGATGAATGAAATATTTATTTATTTTTTATCAAGTCATTTATTCATTTATTTATTTGGTCATTTATTTTTCAGGTTGACAGCTGTTGTTGTCTGTTGGGCTGCAGTTTGTCATGTTCTGATTGGAGCAGATTGTTGATGCTAAAGTCAGAACCTGGGAGGGTTTCTGGACAATATCTGGTATTGATTAGTGTTGTTATTGATTTACTATAATAAATATATACATACATTTACAGAAAGCAGCATATTAGTCCACTAACATGATGAGAGGATTAAATACTGGACTGATCTCCTTTAAGGGACATTTATATAAACATTTATATAACTGAAATGAAGTGATAATTGTCTGTACATCTATTGATCCTCTGCAGACAGCAGCTGATCACAGATCAGGCTCCATAGGCTAAATATTAATGCATAAATAATCAAATCCCTACTTGAACCTGATTATTGGATGCAATGGAGGAAAGAATCAGTAGAGGGCAGAGCAGAGCTGTTAGAGCGCTGCACTGTGGGTCCAGTGGGCTTCCTGTCTCTCTCTGTGGGTCCAGTGGGCTTCCTGTCTCTCTCTGTGGGTCCAGTGGGCTTCCTGTCTCTCTCTGTGGGTCCAGTGGGCTTCCTGTCTCTCTGTGGGTCCAGTGGGCTTCCTGTCTCTCTGTGGGTCCAGTGGGCTTCCTGTCTCTCTCTGTGGGTCCAGTGGGCTTCCTGTCTCTCTCTGTGGGTCCAGTGGGCTTCCTGTCTCTCTGTGGGTCCAGTGGGCTTCCTGTCTCTCTGTGGGTCCAGTGGGCTTCCTGTCTCTCTCTGTGGGTCCAGTGGGCTTCCTGTCTCTCTCTGTGGGTCCAGTGGGCTTCCTGTCTCTCTCTGTGGGTCCAGTGGGCTTCCTGTCTCTCTGTGGGTCCAGTGGGCTTCCTGTCTCTCTGTGGGTCCAGTGGGCTTCCTGTCTCTCTGTGGGTCCAGTGGGCTTCCTGTCTCTCTGTGGGTCCAGTGGGCTTCCTGTCTCTCTGTGGGTCCAGTGGGCTTCCTGTCTCTCTCTGTGGGTCCAGTGGGCTTCCTGTCTCTCTCTGTGGGTCCAGTGGGCTTCCTGTCTCTCTGTGGGTCCAGTGGGCTTCCTGTCTCTCTCTGTGGGTCCAGTGGGCTTCCTGTCTCTCTCTGTGGGTCCAGTGGGCTTCCTGTCTCTCTGTGGGTCCAGTGGGCTTCCTGTCTCTCTCTGTGGGTCCAGTGGGCTTCCTGTCTCTCTGTGGGTCCAGTGGGCTTCCTGTCTCTCTCTGTGGGTCCAGTGGGCTTCCTGTCTCTCTCTGTGGGTCCAGTGGGCTTCCTGTCTCTCTCTGTGGGTCCAGTGGGCTTCCTGTCTCTCTCTGTGGGTCCAGTGGGCTTCCTGTCTCTCTGTGGGTCCAGTGGGCTTCCTGTCTCTCTGTGGGTCCAGTGGGCTTCCTGTCTCTCTGTGGGTCCAGTGGGCTTCCTGTCTCTCTGTGGGTCCAGTGGGCTTCCTGTCTCTCTCTGTGGGTCCAGTGGGCTTCCTGTCTCTCTCTGTGGGTCCAGTGGGCTTCCTGTCTCTCTGTGGGTCCAGTGGGCTTCCTGTCTCTCTGTGGGTCCAGTGGGCTTCCTGTCTCTCTCTGTGGGTCCAGTGGGCTTCCTGTCTCTCTGTGGGTCCAGTGGGCTTCCTGTCTCTCTCTGTGGGTCCAGTGGGCTTCCTGTCTCTCTCTGTGGGTCCAGTGGGCTTCCTGTCTCTCTCTGTGGGTCCAGTGGGCTTCCTGTCTCTCTGTGGGTCCAGTGGGCTTCCTGTCTCTCTCTGTGGGTCCAGTGGGCTTCCTGTCTCTCTCTGTGGGTCCAGTGGGCTTCCTGTCTCTCTCTGTGGGTCCAGTGGGCTTCCTGTCTCTCTCTGTGGGTCCAGTGGGCTTCCTGTCTCTCTCTGTGGGTCCAGTGGGCTTCCTGTCTCTCTGTGGGTCCAGTGGGCTTCCTGTCTTTCTGTGGGTACAGTGGGCTTCCTGTCTCTCTCTGTGGGTCCAGTGGGCTTCCTGTCTCTCTCTGTGGGTCCAGTGGGCTTCCTGTCTCTCTCTGTGAGTCCAGTGGGCTTCCTGTCTCTCTGTGGGTCCAGTGGGCTTCCTGTCTCTCTCTGTGAGTCCAGTGGGCTTCCTGTCTCTCTCTGTGGGTCCAGTGGGCTTCCTGTCTCTCTCTGTGGGTCCAATGGGCTTCCTGTCTCTCTCTGTGGGTCCAGTGGGCTTCCTGTCTCTCTGTGGGTCCAGTGGGCTTCCTGTCTCTCTGTGGGTCCAGTGGGCTTCCTGTCTCTCTGTGGGTCCAGTGGGCTTCCTGTCTCTCTGTGGGTCCAGTGGGCTTCCTGTCTCTCTCTGTGGGTCCAGTGGGCTTCCTGTCTCTCTCTGTGGGTCCAGTGGGCTTCCTGTCTCTCTGTGGGTCCAGTGGGCTTCCTGTCTCTCTCTGTGGGTCCAGTGGGCTTCCTGTCTCTCTCCGTGGGTCCAGTGGGCTTCCTGTCTCTCTCTGTGGGTCCAGTGGGCTTCCTGTCTCTCTCGTGGGTCCAGTGGGCTTCCTGTCTCTCTGTGGGTCCAGTGGGCTTCCTGTCTCTCTCTGTGGGTCCAGTGGGCTTCCTGTCTCTCTGTGGGTCCAGTGGGCTTCCTGTCTCTCTGTGGGTCCAGTGGGCTTCCTGTCTCTCTCTGTGGGTCCAGTGGGCTTCCTGTCTCTCTTGTGGGTCCAGTGGGCTTCCTGTCTCTCTGTGGGTCCAGTGGGCTTCCTGTCTCTCTCTGTGGGTCCAGTGGGCTTCCTGTCTCTCTCTGTGGGTCCAGTGGGCTTCCTGTCTCTCTCTGTGGGTCCAGTGGGCTTCCTGTCTCTCTCTGTGGGTCCAGTGGGCTTCCTGTCTCTCTCTGTGGGTGTCCTCGGTCTGTGAACACATCAGCTGGAGAGAGAGAGGCCTGAAAACTAGACTTCCACTCAGAGACGCTCCGCATGAGACAGAGTCAACAATCTGACCTGAACACTGGCAGTTTTCATTTAGTGAACTGATGTTAATGAGATGACCACAAAGTTACTGTCTCACAGAGACCCTGCAGCCAAAGACTCCATCACCTCCATCACCTCCATCACCTCCATCACCACCCCCCCCCCCCCCCCCCCCCCCCCCCCCCACACCCCACACCACCGCTGTCTCCATCACCACCATCACCACCACTGTCTCCATCACCACCGCTGTCTCCATCACCAACACCCTGTCTCCATCACCACCACACCCACACCACCCTCCAAAATCACCCCGCTGTCTCCATCACCACCATCACCACCACTGTCTCCATCACCACCACTGTCTCCATCACCACCCTTCTCCCCCTGTCTCCATCACCACCGCTGTCTCCATCACCACCGCTGTCTCCATCACCACCACTGTCTCCATCACCACCACTGTCTCCATCACCACCGCTGTCTCCATCACCACCACTGTCCCCCCCCCCCCCCCCCCCCCCCCCCCCCCCCCCCCCCCCCCCCCCCCCCCCCCCCCCCCCCCCCCCCCCCCCCCCCCCCTCCCACCCCCCCCCCCCCCCACCCCCACACCACCCCTCCCCATCACCACCACACCACCACCTCCCCATCACCACCCCTCTCCATCACCTCCATCACCACCGCTGTCTCCATCACCACCATCACCACCACTGTCTCCATCACCACCGCTGTCTCCATCACCTCCATCACCACCGCTGTCTCCATCACCCACCACTGTCTCCATCACCTCCATCACCACCGCTGTCTCCATCACCCCGCTGTCTCCATCACCACCCCCCCCCCCCCCCCCCCCCCCCCCCCCCCCCCCCCCCCCCCCCCCCCCCCCCCCCCCCCCCCCCCCCCCCCCCCCCCCCCCCCCCCCCCCCCCCCCCCCCCCCCCCCCCCCCCCCCCCCCCCCCCCCCCCCCCCCCCCCTCCCCCCCCCCCCCCCTCCCCCCCCCACCCTCCCACACCACCTCCCACCCACTGTCTCCATCACCTCCATCACCACCGCTGTCTCCATCCATTCATTATCTGTAACCACTGATCCTAACCAGGGTGCTGGAGAAACCAGTTGACTCAGGACTGATAAATAGAGACAGACCACCATTCACACTCATTCACGCCTACAGGACATTTAGAGACAACACCTGACCTGCATGTCTCTGGACTGTGGGAGGAACCTGGAGCACTGGAGTAAACCCACAGTAACATGGGGAGAACATGGAAACTGCTCACAGAAGTGGGGGATACAGACGGTACATTAATCCTCAGCCTGTTTCTACTCAGCATCTCTGTCACTTTGTTCCACTTTACAGGAAACGACAGAAGAAACGAACCCATTCAGGAAAATAAGTAAATAAAATGGCTGCTGCTGCTGCTAATAACCGTCTGAATAGGTAGAAACGACTTAAAGATGATACGACATCGTATAACGTCATATGTTTCGCTCTGTCTTTCCAACAAAATGTGATAGAATACAACAGCCTGGTGTTTACCATGCTACCCCTTTATTTTATTTTCTCCACCTCCACCCCCCCATCCCTCTGTCCCTCCATCCCTCCATCCCTCCATCCCTCCATCCCTCCGTCCCTCTGTCCCTCCATCCCTCCGTCCCTCCGTCCCTCTGTCCCTCCATCCCTCCGTCCCTCCATCCCTCTATCCCTCCATCCCTCCGTCCCTCTGTCCATTATTGTCCACTGAAAGCTCTCAGTCGATTAACCTGATTCCACCTGCAAACACTCAACATGCAGAGCAGCTGAAGGACAGGAAGAAACCTGTCGACTGTGATCCTGATTCACCTGAGGCAGAAAGAAGGAGAGAGAGAAAGAAAGAGAGAAAATTCAATGTGACATTATTATATAGTTGATATTAACACATCTAACCCAGTTCTAGAGACAGACAGTCTAACCAGCGTTATCCAGCCGTCTCCTCCTCCAGCAGCGTAGCAGTCGGCTAATCTGGTCTCATTGGTTAACGTTAACTTTCTCCACTAACTCTGGTGATCCTGGAGAGAGAGAGACAGGACAGACTGACAGAAACCAGGACTTTATACAGACGTTAGCTAACGTGTTCAGAGGATTATTCTGCATCGCCCACTAAATACGTCACCATGGTTACTGACAGAAGCTTTTGCTCTTCGTGCAAATAGTCCCCATCTGTAGAATGCACTTTTTTGATGATACAGCACTATTTTATAATAAACTGGACCCACTTTAAGATTCACTTGTATGAAGACAACGAAATCCAACTTTACGGGAATAATGGGCTGATTTTAGTTTGTTGACAGCAGTTATTCAGACTTTCCTGGACGTGGTGATGTCACCGCCCACTCAGACAGGTAACAGATAAAGGTGTGTGTGCATACTGAAGGCGTGCTGAGACACTCCACCTGTCACACTGATGGATTAATCAGGACCAGATCTGGGAACGCAAACTGCTTCTGTGACCAGAAACAAGACAAACAGGACAAAATCAGAGATAAAACATGATGAGGACTCTTCATGTGCCAAGTATGTGGAGTGATTTTCAAAATAAATGTAATCCAAATATATGTGGAATGGTTTTCAAAATAAATGTAATCCACATATATGTGGAGTGATTTTCAAAATAAATGTACCAAATATTTGTTGAGGGATATGTGATTTTCAAAATGAATGTAATCCTTGATACTGTTTCAGTCGCTTCTTGTTCTGTACCTGATCCTTCTCAGGTGAGCAGGTGTTCGCTTCAGGTGTGACCCACATCTGAACTGAGTCCATGTTTCCGCCCGGCGACACGCTGTCACATTTTATTAAACACAAATGAGCAAGAAAATCCATTAAGGGTTTTTTCTGCTTCCACAGATGCTTTGTTGGCAAGAAGCGAGTAGCTGCACACGCAGGATTTTAGCAAAACAACAGAAATCACACAGAGGAGTTATTAATTATGAATGCAGAAAATACTGCATTGTGGGTGAAATCAGTGACCCCATTAGCATGAAAACATGGCTGAACAAACAGAGAGCTGAGGACAAGAAGAAGAGACGAGTGAATGAAATGTGATGACGTCAGATCAGAGAACAGTCTGACTAGTCCCCACTAGTCTGACTGGTGGGGACTAGTCAGACTAGTGGGGACTAGACAGACTGTAGCGCTGGAACTGATGGAGCCACTTGGAAAAGGGGCGACACGTCTTCAGAGACAAATCTAAGTCCAGTTGCCTTCGATTCAGTTGCTGCCAGAATGAATCTGACCTGGATCAATGAGGACATTCACAGACTGATCAGAGAACAGAGAGAGCTCTGGACGACTGTTTAACATCCTGATTTTATTTCATGAAGTCAGTTTAGAGAAAAGTATGGAAGCCCTGACCGGCAAGTGAGAACTGTTTGTTTTTTTGTTTTTTTTTTGGTAATCCATTTTCTAAAACTGATCTAGATTATTTTCTCTCCTGTGTTTATGGCTGAAGAACAGATAAAAAAAGTTCCTTTTATCCTATGAATTATCAGGGTTGAAAATCTGATTATCTTGAGCTATTATTTTTTGCCTCTTAGTGAAAACAGGTGGATGATTTTTTTTCTTTGGCTGAACTCAAGTATTTGTTGTTGTCATACTTATTTCGACCACCAGAGAGCACCACTACCACGTGTTCTAAATCCACTTTATTGTCTATTGAAGCAGAAATGATTATGTCAGTAAACCTACAGGATAACCATAGAGGCTAACCATAGAGGCTAACTATAGAGGCTAACTATAGAGGCTAACTATAGTGTACCATAGAGGCTAACCATAGAGGTTAACTATAGAGGGGGCTAACTATAGAGGCTAACCATAGAGGTTAACTATAGAGGCTAACTATAGTGGCTAACCATAGAGGTTAACTATAGAGGCTAACTATAGAGGCTAACCATAGAGGTTAACTATAGAGGCTAACTATAGTGGGCTAACCATAGAGGTTAACCATAGAGGTTAACTATAGTGGCTAACTATAGTGGCTAACCATAGAGGCTAACCATAGAGGTTAACTATAGAGGCTAACTATAGTGGCTAACCATAGAGGTTAACCATAGAGGCTAACTATAGTGGCTAACCATAGAGGCTAACCATAGAGGCTAACCATAGAGGTTAACTATAGAGGCTAACTATAGTGGCTAACCATAGAGGCTAACCATAGAGGCTAACCATAGAGGCTAACTATAGTGGCTAACTATAGTGGCTAACCATAGAGGCTAACCATAGAGGCTAACCATAGAGGCTAACCATAGAGGTTAACTATAGAGGCTAACTATAGTGGCTAACCATAGAGGCTAACCATAGAGGCTAACCATAGAGGATAACCATAGAGGCTAACTATAGTGGCTAACCATAGAGGCTAACCATAGAGGCTAACCATAGAGGTTAACTATAGTGGCTAACCATAGAGGCTAACCATAGAGGCTAACCATAGAGGTTAACTATAGAGGCTAACCATAGAGGCTAACCATAGAGGTTAACCATAGAGGCTAACTATAGTGGCTAACCATAGAGGCTAACTATAGTGGCTAACCATAGAGGCTAACCATAGAGGCTAACTATAGTGGCTAACTATAGAGGCTAACTATAGTGGCTAACTATAGAGGCTAACCATAGAGGCTAACTATAGTGGCTAACTATAGTGGCTAACTATAGAGGCTAACTATAAAGGCTAACTATAGTGGCTAACCATAGAGGCTAACCATAGAGGCTAACCATAGAGGATAACCATAGAGGCTAACTATAGAGGCTAACCATAGAGGCTAACCATAGTGGCTAACTATAGTGGCTAACCATAGAGGCTAACTATAGTGGTTAACCATAGTGGCTAACCATAGAGGCTAACCATAGAGGCTAACTATAGTGGTTAACCATAGAGGTTAACCATAGAGGCTAACTATAGTGGCTAACCATAGAGGCTAACCATAGAGGCTAACTATAGTGGCTAACCATAGAGGCTAACCATAGTGGCTAACTATAGAGGCTAACTATAGTGGCTAACTATAGGGAAATATGGACTTGAACTTTATGTAAGTGTACTTCATAAAGTAAACTTGAAGTATACTAGTGTTTCATCATGGACTGTGAAGAGGAGCTGCTCCCGGCGTAGATACGAACGCTGATTTTTAGTGTCAGCTGATTCTACACTAACGAAAACATAGATATTACTATTATTTATTATAGATAAGATAAGATAAGATGAACGAATTATTAATCCCCAGAGGGAAATTCGGGATCCTCGACATGTTGCACACTGTTGTGGACATTTTACCGCTTGCTCTTAAATTTCAGATGAAACCAGTCGGACGAGTTGTGTGAAAACCAGATAGTTAATTAAAGAGCAGCTCGATGGGGCGTCGGTATAAATAGTCCAGAGCGAGATGGACGAACTGGTTTCTGAATGTTCCCGGTGTGTTCAGGGCGATCACATGTCGTCTCAGCATTGTCTTTTATAATTAGCTCATGGTGACTCATGTCTTGTTGTTTGAGAGACGGCAGCAGCAGGCTGGGAGGACTACATCTCTACAATCACTGACTTTTACTTCCTTCACTGGATGAAACGTCCTGAGCTGTCGCTGTCTCGAAGGAAATCACACTTCATACTCACACTGGGTTTCAATGAGAGGCTGAAGAGTTTGATGCCTTCAGGCCTCATTTTGCTGTGAATGAAGACACATGGAGGCGTACAGGCTGGAATGAGAGGAGGAACAAGTATTTTACTTCATTAATACATTAATACAAATACTCCACTGCACCTAAAAGTAGAAGTAAAAACTCATAACTCATGGAAACGATGAATCAGTGTACAGGGAGGAAGTCAAACACCTGGAGGGCTGCTGCAGGGAGAACGTGGACAAAACGAAGGAGATGCTCATCGACTCCCGTAGGTCACAACCGGAGAACCTCCCTCAGCATCAGTGGAGAGAGAGGAGAACATCAAGACCTCCCAGGACCTGGTCTGGACTAAGAACATTACAGGGATCCTGAAACGGGCCCAGCAGAGACTGTCCTTCCTGAGGAAGCTGGAACAGCCTCTCTCCCATCCAGCATCCCCAGGACCTTTGGCAGCGTTCTGACATCCTGTATCTCTACATGGTTCTCCAGCTGCAGAGGATCGTCAGAGGAGCTGAGAGGGTCATCGGAGGTTCCCTTCCCTCCATCCAAGAACTGTACCAGAACAGGACCCGGACCATCGTCAGGGACCCCTCACAAAGTCTTTGACCGGCCGCCATCAGGCCAACGGTTCTGGAGGATAAAAGGCAGAACCACAGACTGATCAGCAGCTTCCTCCCACAAGCTGTCAGAACGCTGAGCTGCTGATATGGATCTGGAGACTACTGGACCTGATCCTAATCATTAGGCTGTTTGTAGGTTCACTTTATCTGTATGATTCACACACTGCTGCTGTGGTCATTTCACTGATCGTTCATCGACTACTAACGTCTGCCTGCAGTACTGCTGTATGTACACAACGCTGAAGGATTATCACATACTGCTACATGAAAACGTTTAATCACTATATTGTTTTTAAAGCATTTAAATGATTTCAATGGACTTTAATTTAGTGATCTTCCCATCAGTTATGACCCGGATGATAAGACCACAGAAGCTATAAATTTGAATAAAACACCCACAGTTCAAAGTAGTGTCATTATTTTATTATATATATTTTTAATTTCGGGACCACAGTAGGGAACCATCCATCTTATTTGGGGGCAATTAGATGAAAGAAATCCATATTTATGATATGTATAACAAAGTTTGAAAAAAGGTCAACAGGAAGGTTAAATTGACAAAATAAGAAGTTTTAGGTGAAATGAAGGACAAAGTGTGTTAAAAAATAAAATATGAATGCAGAGAAAGTGATATTTATTATTTAACCTTGTTATTATTTCTATATTAGATGATGTGTAGGACATGTCAGTAAAGCTAAATGAATGTGAATGAGAGAGAGAGAGGGGGAGGTGGAGGAGGTGGAGGAGGTGGAGGTGGAGACTACTCTGCAGACTCTGGCTGAGTCCACCAGGATCCGTCATTCAGCTCCAACACCTCCTCTGGTCCTGCAGCTCATGGAGAGACCGCCTGTCCTCAGCCATCAGCCCAGCAGCGACTTGACGGGACTTTAACCACCGAGAAAAAGCTGCTGCAGACATGAAGCTTTGTGGAGGAGAAGCGGCGCTGCTGCTGCTGCTGCTCGGCCGCTGCTGCTGCACCGGCCCCGGCAGGAGAGGTAGGACTGAGCCCGGTCAGAGATCCGGAGAGAGGGAGCGGGAGTCCGGGGTCAGAGATCCGGAGAGAGGGAGCGGGAGTCCGGGGTCAGAGATCCGGAGAGAGGGAGCGGGAGTCCGGGGTCAGAGATCCGGAGAGAGGGAGCGGGAGTCCGGGCTGAGAGATCCGGAGAGAGGGAGCGGGAGTCCGGGGTCAGAGATCCGGAGAGAGGGAGCGGGAGTCCGGGCTGAGAGATCCGGAGAGAGGGAGCGGGAGTCCGGGCTGAGAGATCCGGAGAGAGGGAGCGGGAGTCCGGGCTGAGAGATCCGGAGGGAGGGAGCGGGAGTCCGGGCTGAGAGATCCGGAGAGAGGGGAGCGGGAGTCCGGGCTGAGAGATCCGGAGGGAGGGAGCGGGAGTCCGGGGTCAGAGATCCGGAGGGAGGGAGAGGGAGTCCGGGCTGAGAGATCCGGAGAGAGGGAGCGGGAGTCCGGGGTCAGAGATCCGGAGGGAGGGAGAGGGAGTCCGGGGTCAGAGATCCGGAGGGAGGGGAGCGGGAGTCCGGGCTGAGAGAACCGGAGGGAGGGAGCGGGAGTCCGGGCTGAGAGAACCGGAGGGAGGGGAGCGGGAGTCCGGGCTGAGAGAACCGGAGGGAGGGAGCGGGAGTCCGGGCTGAGAGAACCGGAGGGAGGGAGCGGGAGTCCGGGCTGAGAGAACCGGAGGGAGGGAGCGGGAGTCCGGGCTGAGAGAACCGGAGGGAGGGAGCGGGAGTCCGGGCTGAGAGAACCGGAGGGAGGGAGCGGGAGTCCGGGCTGAGAGAACCGGAGGGAGGGAGCGGGAGTCCGGGCTGAGAGAACCGGAGGGAGGGAGCGGGAGGCCGGGCTGAGAGAACCGGAGGGAGGGAGCGGGAGTCCGGGCTGAGAGAACCGGAGGGAGAGGGTGTCAGTGCGGCAGGGACACAGCCAGAGTCCGGGTCTGATTTTAAGATTAAATCTGAAGATATTTCCATCGCTGCTGTGACTAAAATATAGTTTTTATTCACAGTTTCTTGTGAAAAGTCACTTCAGTAAATATCTGAAATATAATGAATTTAGATGAATATTGTAAATAGCTGACAACATGATATCAAGTTGCTATTGAATTATTATATTATAGTGATAGAGTTTTATTAAATGCTGTCATTATTACTAAAGATGGATATTATGAGTGATGAATAACAAAAATGTTGCATAAAATACACAATTAATTACTTACAAAAATATAATTACTTATAGAAATAATTAACACAATAAATGGTCCAACAACTGCACTGAAGTTTCTCACCAACCACGGTATTATTATTATTATTATTATTATTATGATGATGATTATTATTATTATTATTATTATCATGCAGAAAGCTATAAACTAAGTTGGCTCCTGTCTGAACATCACAGCAGATAAACTACATTCACACTGAATTATCACCAGTTAAATGTTCATTTCCTGCTGTTTTCTTTGCTGTGCAGCCACATGTGTGTTAACGCCGTGGCTGAATGATCCCGTCTGAACAGGAGCAGCTGCTTTCATGATCCGTCCATCTTCTGATGATTATCTTTAATGCTTTAAACGTGTCTGTTACAACACACCACAGCGCAGCGAGGTGTAATCTCATTATATTTTCAACAGTCCAAAACTCAGAGATGTTCAGTTTATTATACAGTATGTGACGAAGAGACGCAGCAACCCCCGAGAGGCTAAAATATTTGGCTTTTTTTGTTTGAAAAATGAGTGAAACAGTTAATCAATTCGTTGTCAACTGTTAAATTAATCACCAGCTATTGGTAATAATTGGTAATAAATGAATTGGTTCGAGTAATTCCATAAATGTGAATATTTTCTGGTTTCTTTCGTCCTCTGGGACAGTAAACCGGATTTATATGAGACATCTGAGGACGTCGTCTTTAGGAAACTCTGATCCACATTCTTCACCATTTTCTGATTGATTTATTGATAAAATAACCAACATATCAATCAACAGCGAAGATGATCATTAGTTGCAGCCGATCTATTTAATTCAAATATGTATTTATAAATTATATTCATTATATACTATAAGTTTAATTCCTGTTGAAGTTTTGACCAATTTGTTCTTGCAATAAAAAGGTTTAATTGTAATTTCTGTTAATTTTGATGTTTCTTTAACTACCAAGTTGCTGATGTTTGATTTATTATATTAATATTTAACACTAAGGCACAATTCAGTTAATTTATATATCTGTATTTATTATAGGGCTGTCAATCACTTAAAATATTTAACCACGATTAACTGAACATGTTATATCAGTTTTAAATGATATGAAATGACATGAAATCATATGGCATTGTATCGTATGATATCGTACCGTATCGTACTGTATTGTATCGTATCATATGGTATGGTATGATATCGTATATTGTATCATATTGTATCATATTGTATCGTATTGTATCGTATCGTATCGTTTGTTATTTTTTAAACCCAGTGGAACAATCCCATTGGCTGTTGGATAACCAGGGAGACGTTAACTTCCTGTGGGACTACAGAAATATGTCCTCCCTGCAGCCATCTGTGGTTTTGTTTTAATCAAACCGTTTGTGTAAATCAATGAAATTGCTTAAAATACATCAGCAGCGTTCCAGTTCCCACCTGTTTTTAATCTTGATCCTGGACTAGTTGCCTTCACATGTTCACACAGTGAAATGAAACGATGCCGATCAGCCGGAGTTCAGATCTCACCCACCCAACGCCGAGTGTCCCGGTGGGAGCGATCGGCCGAGGGTTACCGATAGATCACCTCCTGTACTCCCCGGACGCTGAAAATACACGTTTCTAATACACCCACAGACCAGGATGTTTATAGGTTTGTGTGCTGAAACTATCTTCATTATCGATTAATCAGCTCATCTCTGGAAATCATCATATAACTGTGAAAATCATTTCTCACAACCAGTGAAATCCTTTGACTAATCGACGCGTTGATTTAATCGACAGTTTCTCCACAAAGAGTCAACGCAGCACGTTAAACCTGGCGTTTACGAGAGATGAGCTCAGAAGCTTGTAGGAAGCAGTCGGCCTGGAGGAAGTGGGCTGGGACCGTCCCCCATCTCCGGATCCAGCACCATCACTATATCTACCGTGTACCTGGCTGCCGAATCCAGATCTACTGATACTGCTCAGTTTAACGAGCCAATGTTACGCTCGCTCACGGCCTTTTTTTAACATTTCTTCAGATTTTTTTTTTAAATATTTGTCTGATTATTTCAGACATTTTATAAAAGAAACCAAATGCAAATATGAAATTAAGTATTAATTTTCTTTAAGTTTAGTTGACAAGAACAATGTGAAGTTAGGAGCTAAAAATTGATGCAAAAAGCAAAGAAAAGCATCCAGTCCAACATAAATTCATACAGGTATATAAAGTGATCAGGTGTCTACTTCCTCTAACTCCTCCAAGGTGGTCTCTAGCTCTCCGTCAGCTCCGTCCTCTTTATCCATCCATGGTCAGCTCCATCGGGGCCGTCTGAATGCATTTAACATAAATGTCAGTATATGGAGCTCTACAGTCGTAGCGTCGGCCCGTCGGACCACGGAGACGAGAGCGACGGCCGGCCGGACCGCACGTTACCGCCGTACGATGACGTTTCCCGTCCGTGACGTCTAGCTCTGCTAAAAATCGTAATAAAAAAATGCATGTATATATGTAAATATATTTTCCCCAGCCTCAGAGAAAAGCATAAAAAGACTTATCATCTAAAGAAATCTTAATCATCTGAGACCAAAACGACCAATTAGTCGACTAATTGAAAGGGGTCAGTCCTATTTAAAAGCCTAAGTAGACATATTGAAATTGCTCACGTCCAACCAAGTCCTAAACCTAAAGATATGATATATATATAATATATTACATATATACTCACCTTGTAGTACTTGATATTTTTTGGCAGTTTTGTTTAAACTACTTGTGTTTGGTGTGAACTGTGTTTCTGAAAGATCATCTTCTTTCCTGTTTCTGCTGAAATGACAGCAGAAACAAACAAACAAAACAGGCTTACAAAGCTGCAAAGCATCATGGGAGTTCGGAGCATATCTCCGACCAATCAGGTTGTTTGGCTGAAATGAGTTTTGTCTCCCAAAAGAACGAGAGAATAAATAAGTGAATGAACGATGGGAGGAAACGCTGAGCTCAGCTGTTCAGACTGTTATCTCAGTGTGTGTGTGTGTGTGTGTGTGTGTGTGTGTGTGTGTGTGTGTGTGTGTTTTCAGTTATAAGTGAAAACAGCTGACTGCACTCTCTCTCTCTCTCTCTTTGTCTTGACAACAATTTGATTATGGAGGATTTTAGTGTTTGTGTGTCCGTCCTTGTTGTGAATAGACTCGTTGTGTAGTTGTGTTCAGGCAGATGTTTCAGTGTCATGTCAGAGGTGATTTCTGACAGCCAATCAGAGACCAGGATCCTCTGTGGCCGTGTTGACGTTCAGTGTAGAGTCCGAATATTGAGAGTAGACGTTGTTGACGAGGTTGAAGAGGTCTTCGACGAGGTGGTCACGACCTTTAAGCAGACTGTGGCGACCTCCCTTAAGGAGGTTCAAGAGGTCATTGAGTTGGTACCAGAGGTCTGTGAGGAGTTTCCAGACATATTCAAGGAGGTTCGAATGGTCTTTAAGGAGGTTGTGTTTCTTGAGCATGTTCCAGAGGTCCTTTTGGAGGTTCTAGACACTGGGCAGGGGGACTGAGGAACTTGTTTTGGATTTAAGGGTCTTTAAGAGTGTTTTAGAGGTCCATGAAGAGGTTATAAGGGTCCTTGAAAAAGTTCAGAGGTCCATAAGGAGGTTCCAAAGTAGCTTAAAGGGGTCAAAGTGGTGGTTGCAGAGCTCCTTGTAGAAGTTTCAGAGGTCATTGAAAAAGGCCTAGAAGATGTTCCAGTGGTCCTTGAGGAGGGCCCAGTGTCCCTCTCTTGGACCTCTGCAACAAGGACCTTCCATAAGGAGATCCAGAGGTGGTGAGGAGGTCAAAGACGTCCTTGAGCAGGTTGCAGAGCTCTTTACGGAGGTTCCAGGGGTCACTGAAGAGATCTGAGGGGCCCTGGAGGAGGTCCGAAACGTCCTTGATACGTCTCCAGAGGTCCTGTAAGACTTGTTAGGGGTCCTTGAGGAGCTGAGGAGTCCTGGAGCGAATTATGTGGTAGCATGGCCTGAAGCATTACTGCTGTTGCTATGGTTACCTGTGGTGTAATACACACTGAGCTCTGATTTAGAGCAGAGGTTAAACTGTTGACCTCAGCTATGTGTTTGTGTTAATAGGTAATAGAGTTTTTACCCATAATGCACGGTGTCAAACCCAGTGCTTGTGTCTGGTTGGTCCGCTGATAATTTAATATAATATATTATAATATAGTAATGTACTGTAATATAATAAATATAATATAACATATGATATAATGTAATATAAAATAATATAATACAGTATAATATAATATAACATAATATAATACAGTATAATATAATATAACATAATATAATACAGTATAATATAATATAACATAATATAATACAGTATAATATAATATAACACATAAAGCTAAATCTCTGCAGGCGTCTTCTGATTGGTCGACAGACTTCAGTGATTCTAATCTGCACATTCAGCTCGTTTCTGTCTGCAATGATTAGTCATCAATATAAACAGTGTGTGTGTGTGTGTGTGTGTGTGTGTGTGTGTGTGTGTGTGTGTGTGTGTGTCAATGACTGTTTTGTTCTTGTTCAGTCTATTTAAACCTGAGAACTCCATGTAGTGACTGAGAGACCTGACCTTCAGTCTGCCAACACAAACTGGTGTGTGTGTGTGTGTGTGTGTGTGTGTGTGTGTGTGTGTGTGTGTGTGTGTGTGTGTGTGTGTGTGTGTGTGTGTGTTCCCATTGACTTTGACTTTTGGGAAAGACCTTGGCAGTGTGTGAGTGTTTCTTTGGATCAGCTAAATAAAAAAGACGTTGGAGCCTCGCGGTTACCGTGGCAACGTGGTTAGCATACCGAGTCGAACCGTGTTGACTGAAAACTACGACAACAATCAGCCAGATTCAGGACAAACTGTCCTCAGCAGGCTGCGTGGACAGATCATGAGACAACAGGTCCCAGACTGAAAGACACAGGATGACTGCAAACAATGTTTTCTGTCTCTGTTTGTTTTCTGTCTATTTATTGGTCTTAACAGTGTCAGGTACTAAGTGTGTGAGACTGGGGAAAGAGAGCAGCCTTACATGGGGGATGATTCAAATGTTGTTTTTGTAAAAACATGTAAAGTTACAAGCTAAAAATGAAATGAAATGCAACCCAAAATAAATCCAGCGTAACCGCGGCGATGGAGCGGCAGCCTGTCTCGTGTCGTGCTGGGTGGGAGAGGTGACTTGTTCAGGGCTGTTTCTCAGACCTGGTTGACTGTTTGTCTTGTGAAATCTGACACTGAAATAAACATAAATGACTTGAAATCAGCTGTACTGACGTGTTGACACAGATATGACGTAGCATGTGGAAATCATTCTGATCAGCGCAGCGTCGCTGATATCGACCTGTTTGCCACTGCGGGGCGTCTCCAGATGTTCGGGAACATCTGCTGGTCTGTGGGCAGATGAAGTGATTCCAGGTAGACGAACCGGGTGCTGCAGATGTGACCTACGAGTCGGAGGACGGAGGGCGGCCAGCGCTGCACAGGTCGGCAGCAGCCGCTTCAGGCAAATTTGTAATTTGGATATTTGGCTCCATAAATAAAAGTGACTTGGCTTGACTTGGCTTGACCTGCAGACAGCAGCAGCAGTGCAGCCTGGGGGATTTTCACAGCTGGAATGTGAAGAATGTCAATAATGGAGCTCAGAGCCTGTTAGCAGGATTATACAGGCTGCTGGCTGCATGTACTGTAACATGTCAGCTCTGCGTCTGAGGCAGGACGATGAAAAGGTCTTTAACCTGCGTTTGACTCTTCGTTCGGGGTCAGAGGTCACACAGAGCGGCTGCACGTCGGTCAGCGAATATCAGCACCAGGCCACGTTTCTTAATGCTGGCCGCCACTAAACGATGTGTAAAATGTGAGCGAGCTCACACACTCCCCATTTAAAAAAGTGTAAAACTCTGGTGACCCAACGCGACTTCAGTGTAAACCAACATGGCCGACGACGGGAATGAAGAAGGAAGGGTGGATGGATGGATGGATGGATGGATGGATGGATGGATGAAGTTATGGAGACATGTTAAACATGTAGCAACATGTTGTTCCTCCATCTCAGAGCTCCATCTGACGTTATGCTTCACATTTAGCATTAGCTCATGGATTAGCCACAGCTGCCATGATGGCCCTCCCTCTTCGGTCAGCGTGGATTTCTATTGGCTGTCGTTCTCTCCCTTGTGACAGTGCGATCAGCTGTCCTCGGGGTTCCCCACACACAACAGGATATCCATCAGAAACACTGAACATCATCAATATTTGAAATCAGCCTGTTCAGGATGGACTTCAAGAGCTGATCAGGGGACGTAAAGAACACTGTGAACGTACCTCACGCCTCAGGAACATCTGGAAAGATCATCTGAAATCATCTGAAAGATCGTCTTCAGATCCGTCTAACTATCAGGACTTGGCTGATGATTCTGCTGGATTCTGGTGTAGCGTGGACCCACCATTAGTATTCACACCTGGGCCTTAAACAGGACCTCGTTCGTTCCTGTGAAAGCTGCTCAGTGGTGCATGAAGTCTGGAACCAGGATCTTTAGGGTCTTCCAGGACTTATTGGACCTGAGTGCACGTGTCCGATACGCATCCGCTCGGTCACGCGACACGTACGAGGTCCCAACGTCACAACCTGCACTGTGGTCACGTCTGAATCTCCATAGACATAAACAGAGGAAGGAAGTAACTCTGGATGCAGCTGTTGACCTGATGACTTAAAGAAGGAGTTCGAGTTCGAGTCGATTCACCTGCAAACTGACCGTTTACCGGCGTCCAAAACACTCATTGATTTAGTGGAGTGAATATTTGAAGTTCAGCAGGACCTTGAGCTGCAGGCAAGGTGACTGCAGGTCAACCACTCAACCCACTGACGGTCATTTCACTGTTAAACTGAGGTTTTCATCTTTTTATTGATCTTTTTATTGATCTTTTTATTGATCTTTTTTTGGTTTTGTATGTGTATGAATGAAATCACCAGGCATGTAGCGTGTATGAAGAACACGCTGTAGGCGGAGGACTAACGAACTAAGACTAGAGAGGGCCGGGACCACAGCAGCACTATAAGATCTCAGACCAGACTGTACGGTACAGTCTGTCCTCAGTCTGTCTTTTCTCAGTCTGTCAGTCTGTCCTCAGTCTGTCCTCAGTCTGTCCTCAGTCTGTCAGTCTGTCCTCAGTCTGTCCTCAGTCTGTCAGTCTGTCCTCAGTCTGTCAGTCTTTCCTCAGTCTGTCCTCAGTCTGTCAGTCTGTCCTCAGTCTGTCCTCAGTCTGTCAGTCTGTCCTCAGTCTGTCCTCAGTCTGTCCTCAGTCTGTCAGTCTGTCCTCAGTCTGTCCTCAGTCTGTCAGTCTGTCCTCAGTCTGTCCTCAGTCTGTCAGTCTGTCCTCAGTCTGTCCTCAGTCTGTCAGTCTGTCCTCAGTCTGTCAGTCTGTCCTCAGTCTGTCCTCAGTCTGTCAGTCTGTCCTCAGTCCGTCCTCAGTCTGTCCTCAGTCTGTCAGTCTGTCCTCAGTCTGTCCTCAGTGGACGTTATTCACTGTGAAGACAAGAAAACACAAGCGGTGCTTCAGTCGGTGGAATTTTCCTCCAACGGCAGCAGAGTGAGGAGGGAAGACAAGCAGAGTCTCGCTGTGACCTGTACACACTGCTGCAGGCAGGACGCACACAAACTCACAGTACACACACATTATACACACATTACACACACTCACAGTACACACACGTTATACACACATTACATGCACACTCACAGTACACACACATTATACACACATTACACACACTCACAGTACACACACGTTATACACACATTACACACACACTCACAGTACACACACATTATACACACATTACACACACACTCACAGTACACACACATTATACACACATTACACACACACACGCACACACACACACACTCCCACACACACACACACACACTCCCGTTTTGAGATTAGGTTTATGGGGAAACGTTTGTTCAGGATTTTCTGTTCAGCTTTTGTTCTCGGTGATGATCCCGAATTTCCCCTCCGGGGATTAATAAAGGTTCATCTTATCTTATCTTATCTTATTTATGAGACGGTGAAACGTCAGAAACGCGTCTGTTGCTTCGTTAACATGTTGCAGACGTCATCGATCATTGATCCGCTGGCTAACCCTAATCAGCACCGATTTACCAAACATAGATGAAGTCCAGTCCCAGCACCACAGAGCGGATATCGCTAAGACGTGAAAGAAGCCAGTGATGGACAAAAATGAAAGTTAGAAAAATCCAGCTCACCGATCCCAACGTTAGTCTCAGACTTGGTTTTCAACAGTCACCGTCTTGGTTTTCAGCAGTCACCATCTTGGTTTTCAGCGGTCAGGTCACCATCTTGGTTTTCAGCGGTCAGGTCACCATCTTGGTTTTCAACAGTCACCATCTTGGTTTTCAGCAGTCACCATCTTGGTTTTCAGCGGACACCATCTTGGTTTTCAGCAGTCACCGTCTTGGTTTTCAGCAGTCACCGTCTTGGTTTTCAACAGTCACCATCTTGGTTTTCAGCGGTCACCATCTTGGTTTTCAGCAGTCACCGTCTTGGTTTTCAGCAGTCACCGTCTTGGTTTTCAACAGTCACCATCTTGGTTTTCAGCGGACACCATCTTGGTTTTCAGCAGTCACCGTCTTGGTTTTCAGCAGTCACCGTCTTGGTTTTCAACAGTCACCATCTTGGTTTTCAGCGGTCACCATCTTGGTTTTCAGCAGTCACCGTCTTGGTTTTCAGCAGTCACCGTCTTGGTTTTCAACAGTCACCATCTTGGTTTTCAGCGGACACCATCTTGGTTTTCAGCAGTCACCGTCTTGGTTTTCAGCAGTCACCGTCTTGGTTTTCAACAGTCACCATCTTGGTTTTCAACAGTCACCATCTTGGTTTTCAGCGGTCACCATCTTGGTTTTCAGCAGTCACCATCTTGGTTTTCAGCAGTCACCATCTTGGTTTTCAACAGTCACCGTCTTGGTTTTCAGTGGTCAGCTCACCATCTTGGTTTTCAGCAGTCACCATCTTGGTTTTCAGCAGTCACCATCTTGGTTTTCAGCGGTCAGGTCACCATCTTGGTTTTCAGCGGTCACCATCTTGGTTTTCAGCGGTCACCATCTTGGTTTTCAGCAGTCACCATCTTGGTTTTCAGCGGTCAGGTCACCATCTTGGTTTTCAGCGGTCAGGTCACCATCTTGGTTTTCAGTGGTCAGGTCACCATCTTGGTTTTCAGCGGTCACCATCTTGGTTTTCAGCGGTCAGGTCACCGTCTTGGTTTTCAGCGGTCACCATCTTGGTTTTCAGCAGTCACCATCTTGGTTTTCAGCAGTCACCATCTTGGTTTTCAGCGGTCAGGTCACCATCTTGGTTTTCAGCGGTCAGGTCACCATCTTGGTTTTCAGCGGTCAGGTCACCATCTTGGTTTTCAGTGGTCAGGTCACCATCTTGGTTTTCAGCGGTCAGGTCACCGTCTTGGTTTTCAGCAGTCACCATCTTGGTTTTCAGCGGTCACCATCTTGGTTTTCAGCGGTCACCGTCTTGGTTTTTTACTGTAGACTTTATTGTCTTTTCTTTGTTTTTGAACAAACTTCTGAATTCTGGTCATATCAGTCTGATCGATACGGTGTGATATAGGACTGATTGATATCACCCCCCCAACCATGGCAACACCCAGAGGCTACACAGCTAAAACCATGTGAGGAAAGACTCCACGCAGATCCACATCCATCCATCTCCACCCGCTTATCCCGTTAGGGGTCGCGGGGTTCACGTGGACAGGTCGCCAGTCCACCGCAGGGCACGTCGAGACAGACAGCCATCCACTCCCACATCCACACCTACGAGACACTTAGAGTCATCAGTTAACCTAAACTGCATGTGTACTAATATATATATATATATATATATATATATATATATATATATATATATATATATATATACACACACATATATGTACCGTTGTTGGTCTTTCCGTGCGATTTAAGGTGAAAACAGAGAAAGTGAGCTGAAAGCTGCCGAGTGTTTCTCAGCTGGTTGACACATTCCTGAGGTGGTTGTGATACAGAGACAAGGCCACTGTGTTCCTGTCGGAGTCCAAACAACCGGTTCTGTATCACATCAGGTTCTGCTGCAGTCTGTTTACAGCCCAGCTCCGTCACGTCCTGGTCAGACATGTCAATGGAAACACTTTAACAACACTTAACCACAGTTTAAATCGGCCCGTTTATCGGCGTCCACAACACTCATTGATTTAGTGGAGTGAATATTTGAAGTTCAGCAGGACCTTGAGCTGCAGGCAAGGTGACTGCAGGTCAACCACTCAACCCACTGACGCTCATTTCACTGTTAAACTGAGGTTTTCATCTTTTTATTGATCTTTTTATTGATCTTTTTATTTTTTTTTTTTTTTTTTTGCAGCCCACTTGCACTAAATGGTGTATGAATGACAGTAAATCACCAGGCATGTAGCGTGTATGAAGAACACGCTGTAGGCGTGTTGTTCGTACGCCGTGTGGTCCGGACTGACTGCAGTGTGAACGGATCCACTCAGAGCTGGTGACGTAGAACCGAAGGAGACAGACTGGAGGGTGGGGGTGACGTAGACCAGAAGGAGACAGACTGGAGGGTGGGGGTGACGTAGACCAGAAGGAGACAGACTGGAGGGTGGGGGTGACGTAGAACCAAAGGAGACAGACTGGAGGGTGGGGGTGACGTAGAACCAGAAGGAGACAGACTGGAGGGTGGGGGTGACGTAGACCAGAAGGAGACAGACTGGAGGGTGGGGGTGACGTAGAACCAAAGGAGACAGACTGGAGGGTGGGGGTGACGTAGAACCAAAGGAGACAGACTGGAGGGTGGGGGTGACGTAGACCAGAAGGAGACAGACTGGAGGGTGGGGGTGACGTAGACCAGAAGGAGACAGACTGGAGGGTGGGGGTGACGTAGACCAGAAGGAGACAGACTGGAGGGTGGGGGTGACGTAGAACCAAAGGAGACAGACTGGAGGGTGGGGGTGACGTAGAACCAAAGGAGACAGACTGGAGGGTGGGGGTGACGTAGAACCGAAGGAGACAGACTGGAGGGTGGGGGTGATGTAGAACCGAAGGAGACAGACTGGAGGGTGGGGGTGACGTAGAACCGAAGGAGACAGACTGGAGGGTGGGGGTGACGTAGAACCAAAGGAGACAGACTGGAGGGTGGGGGTGACGTAGAACCGAAGGAGACAGACTGGAGGGTGGGGGTGATGTAGAACCGAAGGAGACAGACTGGAGGGTGGGGGTGATGTAGAACCGAAGGAGACAGACTGGAGGGTGGGGGTGATGTAGAACCGAAGGAGACAGACTGGAGGGTGGGGGTGACGTAGACCAGAAGGAGACAGACTGGAGGGTGGGGGTGACGTAGAACCGAAGGAGACAGACTGGAGGGTGGGGGTGACGTAGACCAGAAGGAGACAGACTGGAGGGTGGGGGTGACGTAGACCAGAAGGAGACAGACTGGAGGGTGGGGGTGACGTAGACCAGAAGGAGACAGACTGGAGGGTGGGGGTGATCAAATACATTTGTGATGTGTTTTTAGTGACGTTTTAATGATGTTTTAGTGACGTTTTAATGACGTTTTAGTGACGTTTTAATGACGTTTTAATGACGTTTTAGTGACGTTTTAATGACGTTTTAGTGACGTTTTAGTGACGTTTTTAGTGACGTTTTAGTGACGTTTTAGTGACGTTTTAATGACGTTTTAGTGACGTTTTAGTGACGTTTTAATGACGTTTTAGTGACGTTTTAATGACGTTTTAATGACGTTTTAGTGACGTTTTAATGACGTTTTAGTGACGTTTTAGTGACGTTTTAATGACGTTTTAGTGATGTTTTAATGACGTTTTAATGACGTTTTAGTGACGTTTTAGTGACGTTTTAATGACGTTTTAGTGACGTTTTAGTGACGTTTTAATGACGTTTTAGTGACGTTTTAATGACGTTTTAATGACGTTTTAGTGACGTTTTAGTGACGTTTTAATGACGTTTTAATGACGTTTTAGTGACGTTTTAGTGACGTTTTAATGACGTTTTAATGACGTTTTAATGACGTTTTAGTGACGTTTTAATGACGTTTTAGTGACGTTTTAGTGACGTTTTAGTGACGTTTTAATGACGTTTTAATGACGTTTTAGTGACGTTTTAGTGACGTTTTAATGACGTTTTAGTGACGTTTTAGTGACGTTTTAGTGACGTTTTAATGACGTTTTAGTGACGTTTTAATGACGTTTTAGTGACGTTTTAGTGACGTTTTAATGACGTTTTAGTGACGTTTTAATGACGTTTTAGTGACGTTTTAGTGACGTTTTAGTGACGTTTTAATGACGTTTTAGTGACGTTTTAGTGACGTTTTAATGACGTTTTAGTGACGTTTTAATGACGTTTTAGTGACGTTTTAATGACGTTTTAGTGACGTTTTAATGACGTTTTAGTGACGTTTTAATGACATTTTAATGACGTTTTAGTGACGTTTTAATGACGTTTTAGTGACGTTTTAGTGACGTTTTAATGACGTTTTAGTGACGTTTTAGTGACGTTTTAATGACGTTTTAATGACGTTTTAGTGACGTTTTAATGACGTTTTAGTGACGTTTTAGTGACGTTTTAGTGATATCTGGTGAACAATAATGTGTTAAACAGCGTTAAACTCTCAGAACTGAGATTGATAATTCTTAACTTACAGATGTTGGAAACGAAGCAGAAAAGCATTCAGATTTTAAAGAGGACAAACTCCTCCTGTAATCCGGTAATATCAGTTTCTCTGAGAGTGTGGTTGGAGGTCGTCCTCCATCTTCGCTCCACCTTGATCCGTTATGAAGGCTGATGTTGTCCAGCTGCTTGGTGAAGCCGCCTCAGTACAGACGGTTACTCTTTCTTTACTACTTTCACAGGATTTCTGTTCAGATATTCAGTTGCGAGATGACCACGATAATCCCAACCCAACCTCAACTTGTACTTTACTCTGAGTATTTCATAATACATTTACTCCTCTAAATCTGATCAGCAGCTTAGCAACAAGCTACTTTCTGGGTTCAGATTTTACATGAAAAAAATCAAAGATTAGAGATATAGATCAGTGAATGTGAACTTAGTTTCTGGTTTCTGTCTCATTAACGAGTCCCAGTACGTTTAATCGTTGGGACAGACTTATCAACGGGTTATTGGATAAACATCACAACGCCAGCCAGGCTGCATGTTAACGTGAATATTAGTGGAGCATTCATTTTCATCAGCCACTTACACATCAACATGTTAGCGGACAAATATGCTGCTTTATGTAAACGTGTATAGGTGTTGTTATAATAATTGTGATTATGTGACTGCAGTGAAAATGTTGGTTTTGAAAGGCTAAACGGCAACAAATATGGATTGAAGCAGAATATTTTGTCAGATAAAATAAAACATTTAATCATTATTAATCACATTTTTTTATCTGTTCTAAATGAACCTTACAGGGAGGATTGTCGAGTATTTAATACTTTAATACTAATAGCCATGACAGTTTTGTCTCACCGGAGTTTAGCTTTAAAACTGAGCTGCTACAACCGAAAAATCCCAAGTTGTGTAAATGCGTTAAAGAAATTCGTGGTGTTAGAACGTTTTTGCGTTAATATAACGTTGACTTTGACTGCCCGACTATGAACTATCTAGTAATGTCACATGTCATCAGATATCAGTCTCAGGAGTACTACATGTATTTTTTCACATTGTTGTTCTGGTACCTTTGGAGTAAAACTTCTTAATGTGTCCTCCACGGCTGCCAAACGCCGATCCTGGTGGTCAGGAGGAAACCCTGCTGTTGGATGTTTGAAGTGATGAAAAGGCCACTGTTGTTTAGTTTGGAGGACTTATTGATCGCAGTTAGTTTGGGTTCAGATTCAGGTCCACAGGGGTCCATCAGGCAGTTCTTCAGGCAGCTGATTGGACGACTCGGGCCTCAGCGAACAACATGTTGACTGAGTGGCGTCTGTTATGGCGAACAGCCAGCTCTCATTACCGCTGATCCAGTCCTGACACACATTCCTCCGACTGTCCTGACAACGAGGGTGTTGCAATGAGGACGTGGTGCAGAGACAGGTGTGTTATCGCTTCATCGCTCGCAGGTTGTGAAACAGATAAATTCCTCGCCTCTCTCTGAGCTCTGATTGGCTGCGGCTGTGATCATAATCTGGTCAGCAACCAGCAGAATTAAAGAAAGACATCAACCTTCATAAAACGAGTGACGGCAGCAAAAATAAATCAAGAGATTAGTCAGAGATGGAAGTTGATTTGTTCCACAGAGGAGAACGAAGTCACAGTTTATGTGATGTTTTAGAAACGACATGTTTTTGTGTCGTTTATGTCGTTTTTTAGTGATTTTTTGCGACGTGTTTTCAGTCAGTTTGAGACGGGTTCAGTGGCGTGACTTACACTTTTGTGTTTTTCAAGGTAACTGTTGAATTTGAAGGGACTATCACCACTTTTACCACAAACTAAACTCATTAGAACGCTGACTGACGTCTGGTCCTTTGCTGGTTGCCAGGTTTGATCTCTTAACTAAACCCGGCTGGTTAACTTGACCTCCCTGACCTCTGACCTCCCTGACATCCCTGACTCTTTGACCTCTGACCTCTCTGACTCTTTGACCTCTCTGACCTCTCTGACCTCCCTGACCGTCAGGCATGTGCATGAACCACAACGCAGCACACATCCCGATACACACCTGATACTTCCATAGAAAACACACCAATGATCACTGTTGTTCCTTCATCACCATGAACACACTAGTTTATTCTGACTTAATCCCACAAACGCCGTCCTGCTTCTGGGAAATCACAAAAGGGCTGTCAAACAAGTCAAATCACACTTTTTCAACAGTTCAAAATGAACTTTGAAGGGAGATTTCTCAAGTATTTAACACTCTTTGCAGTGAAAATGTTGTTTTTGAAAGGCTAAACGCCATCAAAGAAGTAGCAGCAACCCGAGCACCTCACATCACCCCGTCCCGGCCAGAAAGTTGCAGTGGCATTAAAACAAATTTGCATTCATGTTTTAGTATCACAATAATGGTGACAGCTGTAGAAAGTGCTAGAGAAACTTAATATTGATGTTTTTAAAGATTTCCATCTTTAAGACTGGAAATACATACAGGATTATTATATTAAAGGAGCCGTCAACTTCTGTCTCTGTGAATGAATTTATAGTTATCATAAGTTTTAAGTTGAATGTTCTGAGGGATAAAAACAGCTGGAGCAGTTGTGTCTGATGAACGAGCTCTGAGGCGTTTCTACATCGTGTTTGGCCTCCGTAGGAAACGCTGACGGACTCGTTCATGTGCTGAGGACGTCGTCCAAGCAGCAGTCTGACAGATCAGACCTGTTCCTGAGCAAACAAAGTGCCACCGCCTCCGTCACGGCGAACGCTCACAGATTAAAGACGGTTTACTGAAGTGTGTTATTACTGTTAGCAGTCGTGGCAAAGAATGCATATTTATCACAACTCATTAGTTCGTACAGCTGTAACATCAACGCCCACCATTTTGGACTGAACGCAACTACCAGAAGAGACGTATAAAAGTAGAAAGACATTATTTCTAATCTATTGTTGTATTTAACGTCTCTTCTCTGTTTTTGAGACTGTCACCACTTTGTCTTGGCTGTCGCCATCAAAGTCTTTTCAAAATAAACCTACTTAGTTAGGATTAGGGAGGGATAGTGGTTTGGCTTAAAATAACACCAACAGTTTTACAGATCTGTTGATTAAGTCAACACATTGATTAGTCGACAAAGTTGTGTGTGTTAGTTGACTTTCCTTTCTTACCGTTAGTGGAGACTAAATGTGAACAGATATAGATAAAGACAGGGCTCACGTTGTAGCTAGCTCTCTGACTCCACAGCGTCTCAGTTTTGCCGGCAGCGAGGCTCACAGCGTCACTGAAAACATCTATGCAACAAAACGAGACTTTGACTTTGGAGGCTGCTGTTCACTTCCTTTATTAACCCGACTCGGTGCTGGTTTCTTTTAAACGTGACCAACGTTGCTCTCTAACCTGAACCTTAACCATGACGACCTTAACGGAGTGGTAGTCTTGAACCCAAACCTCACCCACAGCGCTGTCACATGGTCAAAAACAACAGTTGTGTGTGACGGGATGAAGAGGATGAAGTAGTGGGAGGATGGATGAGTCAGGGAACGGGGGAGAAGAAGAAGAATGGAGGGAGAAAAGAGAGGAACATGGGGAACAGAGAAGGGAATAAACGAGTGGGAGAGGACAGATAACGGGAGGATGGAGAAGGAGGAGCCCAGGGAGGGAATGAGTGAGAGGAGGAAGAGTTTCTTTTTATAATGTTGGTTATGTATTCACCGGTATACGGTATACATGTGAATGTGTCCAGATGTGGACCCCCCCCCCGAGGCTTCTGGACTCTCAGCCAATCAGAGAGAGGCACAGAGCAGTGCAGGCTGCAGCTGTGTTGTCTTTCTGACATCACAGCGGGGAGCCGGCCAATAGGAATGCAGCCAGAGAAACAGAGAGAGAAGTAACGACGCTGATAGTCATCATCGATTTATGGCCTAATAATCTGTGATGATCCAGTTCTATGTGGTGTTACAGCCTGATGGGGGCGCTGCTGTGACGGCTTGTCTGTCATTTGTTGTTGTTAGTTCAGACTCTTGCAGTTATGACGCTGCAGGGATTTTATCCTGTAAAAACGCTTCCTGTCATGTGACCCGTGTAATCACTTTTAATTTAGTGGTTTGAGAAGCTCGGCAGGAAGCTGCTGACTGACAAACGGAGCCGGTCGGGTTTCATTCCTCCCTGAGCGATGACGTGCTGCTGAACTCGTCCTGACGGCGTCACACCTTCCTGTCAGTACTTGGTGTCGTAGTGACGGCTTATCTGATACCTGGACAACCCGACAGGACGTTACCATGAAACCCAAACAGGCTCCAACATTCAACACTTCACTGCTCAGTAACCACTAACTAAAGCATGTCTCTAGAAAACAAGAGGTCAGATAACAGCAGCAGAAAGTACTACATTTAAATACACCTTTAGGGTACTTGTATTCACTTGAGTTCCTAGTACTCTGCATTCCATTCCAGTTACTTCACATTTTACATAGAAACAGTCTCATAATGATTAAATATTAAACCAGTGTAACGAGGTAAAACGTGTTTAAACAGGACAGAGACGCGCTCATCAAACTGTTATTCAGATCAATAAAAGACGATCTATAACTGATTTTCATGTTAATCAGCAGCAACAAAATATAACCTCCAAATTAAATTTGACACAATTTCCGGTTTAGTATTGATTAAAGAATGATTGAAAAAGCTTATTAACTATTTCTTCTTTCTGGTACGCTGACTCACCCTCAACTTAAAGTGTTCAGTTGTTTTACATGTTAATGTCCTCTGAAACTCCATCAGAGGACACGTGTCCATCAGAGGACACGTGTCCATCAGAGGACACGTGTCCATCAGAGGACACGTGTCCATCAGAGGACACGTGTCCATCAGAGGACACGTGTCCATCAGAGGACACGTGTCCATCAGAGGACACGTGTGACTAACTCCAGTAATGTCTGTCTGTCTGTCCACCAGTGTGTCAGGGGACGAGTAACCAGCTGACGCTGTTGGGGACCCGCGATAATCACTACGACAACATGGTGCGGATGTACTCCAACTGCTCCGTGGTCCTGGAGAACCTGGAGGTCACCTACACCCTGGAGCACCACCCCTTGTCCTTCCTCCAGGTCTGTCTCCAGGTTTCACTGTCATTGTCACTGCTGGTTTTAAGTCTAACTGCTGGGGAGCTGACAGCAGAGAACCAGCGGCAACAGACGCCGCCACCTGAGTCGCCTCATGTCGCCTTTTTCCAGCTGCACTCGAACACACCGCAAAGACGACAGCCGTTTACATCGACGCTGATAGACGCGTCATATCAGAAAACACTCGGAGGACGTGTTGTTGTACAGTTTACTCCGACTGCAGTAGCACCACCGCAAATGATCATGCAGCAATTTTAATAAGTGATTAATCAATTAAATCTGGTGACAGCTAGTGGTGCGGCTGCAGATTGCTACGACTGGTACCGTGATTGAGTACACCATGGAGCTACACCATGGAGCTACACCATGGAGCTACACCATGGAGCTACACCATGGAGCTACACCATGGAGCTACACCATGGAGCTACACCATGGAGCTACACCATGGAGCTACACCATGGTACCACACTGGCCTCAGCCAGAGACCGTCCATACCATAATAACACTTCACCACTCACAGAGAAACAAGGACGCAGTACGTATATACGTATACGATACGTACATGAAACAAAGCGGCGTCTGGTGACCGTGTTCACGCCACTCTCCTCGCCGCTTCGCTTCATTTCTGATGTTCATGCTCATTCTGATGAATATCTGCGTGAGGAAGATGAACAACGAGAGGCAGCTGGCTTTCTTCACCTCCGTTTCTCTTCTCATGATCAGTTTAAGCTGAACAGCCAATCAGAGTGATTTCTCTCACCGACGAGCTCTGCTGCCGACTCAACACGCTAAATCGGCTGAAAAACCTCCGACATAAGCCGACAGACGGCAACGGACTCACCGCAAAAACCAGACTGAAGCTCACCAACGGTGGCGCGTCAGGAGAAGAGTCTTTCTTTTATTTTTAGGAAAATTATTTGTCTTTTTTTAAATTTTAACAATCACACATTGCTAATCGGCTTCACTGGTTGTTTGACCTGCAAACTTTCATATCTTCAGTAAAACTCCAAACTTTAAAATCAACAGTTCAGTTTAGTTTTCCTCACAAAAATGAATGAAATGTTGAGATATAAGCTAACTGTAACTGTAAAATAATAATAACCATAAAACCATAAAACATGTCACAGATTAAAATCTTAACCACTAGGTTTAATGTTGTGTGTCTGTTTAGACAGTATAACATAGTCTGATGGTTAAATTCAGAGTTTGAAAGAGTCAAATGTGACTGACGTTGCAGGACTTTATGATGAAACTGAAGTCGTCTTTATTTCTGCCAGAGTAACTTTCCAGATGTGAGCTTTTTCAAAACTCTGTGTTGCGTTCAAGGACGCTCCGACGTCAGTGAACTGATGGCCTTGAGGAGGTCTTGTTTTCATTCAAATCAAAACCCCGGAAGACAAACAAGCAGGTCAGAGCATCTTTCAGCGCATCAACACAGGAAGTTGAGGACAGTCCCTGCTCGCCGACCTTGACGCCTCAAAAAGGAGGATTTCTAAACCACAGTGGCGGTCAGGGGGAATTGATCATACCCTCGTGACGACGTGGTCAAGGGCTCCGACCATCCGACCTTCTTGTGTGTCACACTTCAGTTTCTGGAGCAGAACTGGGAAACTACTGGACGTAGGAGCTTCACCTGGCTGATGGTTGACCGTGTGGTCTGGTTGTGCCTTTTGGGGGTTAGAAGACCAGCGTGGCCAAGATTTTTTACATTTACGCCCAAACGTTTCTGGAGCAGAACTCGAAAGCCTGATAGAGATGGTGACGTGTACTCGGTGCCAGAGGTCGTGAGTTTGAGGCCGAATCAAGGCAGAACGAATGTGCTGATGCCGTAACCATGGAACCAGTTTGGGAGGCGGGGCCTCGTTCATTCCTATGAGAGGTGCTCAGTGGCGCAAAATGGCTCAACTTCTGACTGGACAAGAACCCGGATCACACAGCGATTTCCCTCATCCATCTTGAACCCAATGACGTCACATGACGGACACAGAAGTTGTAGTACCACCGTTTGGCCTCTATGAACATTAGGATCAATGACCGGTGCTCCTCCTGGGCTTTAAACGATTAATGATGATGGACTGTCATGTATTTCTCGTCTGTCTTCCTCATCTTCCTCCTTCTACTTCCTGCCCTGTCTAAACTAAAATTTCTTCTTCTGTTTTCAGACCATCCAGGAAGTGGGCGGCTACGTTCTGATCGCCATGAACGAGGCCACCGACATCCCGCTGGTCAATCTGAAGCTGATCCGAGGCCAGAACCTCTACGAGAACCAGTTTGCTCTGCTGGTGATGTCCAACTACAACAGGAACCACTCATCTGCAACCCTCAACTACACCAGCGGGCTGAGACAGCTGCAGCTCAGCAGTCTGACGGGTATGAGCGGCTTTACTTCACTGGCCAATGGTGTCAGCCATGTTGCCTGGCTCACCGCTGGCAGCCGGCTGGGACGGGTTAGGGTTAGGGTGAGGGGGTTAGGGGGTTAGGGTTAAGGCTAGGGGGTGAGGGGGTTAGGGTTAAGGCTAGGGGTTAGGGTTAGGGGGTGAGGGGGTTAGGGTTAAGGCTAGGGGTTAGGGTTAGGGTTAGGGGGTGAGGGGGTTAGGGTTAGGGCTAGGGGGTGAGGGGGTTAGGGTTAGGGCTAGGGGTTAGGGTTAGGGTTAGGGGGTGAGGGGGTTAGGGTTAGGGCTAGGGGGTGAGGGGGTTAGGGTTAGGGCCAGGGGTTAGGGTTAGGGGGTGAGGGGGTTAGGGTTAAGGCTAGGGGTTAGGGTTAGGGTTAGGGGGTGAGGGGGTTAGGGTTAGGGCTAGGGGGTGAGGGGGTTAGGGTTAGGGCTAGGGGTTAGGGTTAGGGGGTGAGGGGGTTAGGG
Organism: Pterois miles; assembly: GCA_947000775.1. Lineage (NCBI taxonomy): Eukaryota > Metazoa > Chordata > Actinopteri > Perciformes > Scorpaenidae > Pterois > Pterois miles. The sequence continues at coordinate 1,296,720 of CAMQGK010000028.1, read as the reverse complement.
TTAAGGCCAGGGGTTAGGGTTAGGGGGTGAGGGGGTTAGGGTTAAGGCTAGGGGTTAGGGTTAGGGGGTGAGGGGGTTAGGGTTAGGGCTAGGGGTTAGAGTCAGAAACCTTTAGCCAACACCAGAGTGTGCTCCGGCAGCAGGAAATAGGCCACACCTGTACGAGCTTTGGCTGATGATACAGAGTTTTTACAGTGTGTTTGCCCCGTCAGATTCAGCAGCGTTACCCGGACTGAAGCCGGAGGACGAGTCCACACTTGAAATGTGTGATGTTGTTTAGTTTAATTGCAGGACAGAATCTTAACTTATAATAATTCATCCTGTAATTTTATTCTGTAGATTTATTAAAAATGTACTTGAACCCTCCTCCTAAGTGACACATTCAAACCAGAGCTCCAACTCAACCTCTTTCCTTCTCTATCACAGAGTAAACTGACATTTTATGGATATTTCATATGATATTCAATATAAGATCTATTAAAATAGTTAATCACAATTAATCTCACAATTTTTATGTGAGGATTTTGGTCCAAAAAATGTCCAAAAGTCCAAATTTCTGAAAAAGTCTGAAAAATGTCTGAACCTGACTTGGACCTGGACCACTGCTCACATGCTAAAACCTGATCGACTCCTCACAGAGATTCAGAAAGGAGGGGTAAAGATGAGCCACAATCCCCTACTGTGCAACACTGAGACCATCCAGTGGTGGGACATCCTGGACAAGGACAGCAATCCCAGAATGCTTTTCAAGAAGGACACCTTCACACCTAAATGTACGTGGGATAATTTCCTCGTTGAGCTGTGACCTGCAGGCCGTTGCTGAGTATTAATAATGAGTGTGTGTTTCCAGGTGAGAAGTGCGACCCGGGGTGTGTTAACGGTTCGTGTTGGGCGGCAGGACCGGATCACTGCCAGAGATGTAAACAGATACACAAATCACACTCACACCTATCCACCGATCACCTGACCTCTCTCTGCCTTTATTCTCGTCCCTTAACCAGGTTTAGGTTAAGGCTCCAGACTTGACCTCTGACCTCCAGATGTGTGGATGTAAATGGGTTCTCTGGATCCCCACCAGTCTCCCCTTTACAGACATGCCCACTTTATGATAGTCCCAGTCAGTCTGGATCAAGTCCTAGTCCAGTCAGCACTCTGACACACTGACAGCTGTTGTTGGCTGTTGGGCTGCAGTTTGTCATGTTCTGATAACTGACGAAACGTGTCTCTATGTCTCTGCTAGTCACCAAGCTGCAGTGTGCCGAGCAGTGCAGCAGAAGGTGTCGTGGCCCGAAACCCATCGACTGCTGTAATGAACACTGTGCTGCTGGCTGCTCTGGACCGCGAGCCACCGATTGCCTGGTCAGTGTTCGGATGATCCACCCGCCTCCCTACTCACCATCCTTGCACATCACCACCATAAGATAATGTTTTCTGTCCGTGACAGTGTTAGCATGCAACTTTAGCCGTGGTGTCTAGCTCTGCTGCTCTGCTGGACATTTAAATTCGTAAAAAACTGGTGGAGGCTGGAGTTTTCTTGACATTTTTAAGGCCATTTTTAATGTTCTCTGTGGTTCAGTTATGCCCCACTGGTTATCAACTCTTGTACGTGTTATATTTAGAAATAAAGCAGGAGTTACACTCACTAAAACGCTGTCTTTCCTTCGTCTCTGTTCTTCTCCAGGCCTGCAGGGATTTTAATGATGATGGAACCTGTAAAGATGCTTGTCCTCCTCTGACACTCTACGACCCCAAAACCCACCAGGTGGTCAACAACCCCAACGCCAAGTTCACCTTTGGGGCGACCTGCGTCAAGGCCTGCCCACGTATGGACTCCTTCAAACCCTCTATTTTACTTATTTTATTAAGGTCATTCCACATATATACATTATGCAGTATGTACGGTATAAGTATATAAGAACTGGTGGTGGAGGACGGGGACCCTCTGTCCTCCACTGAGACAGGACATCAATACATTTTAGTCTTCGCTACAACATGTCAAGTGAAGCTCAGAGGGAGGATAACCTCCCTTTGCTTGTTACCAATCAACAACCAATACCAGACTGACATCACATTGGTCCAATGATGGTCCAGATGTCATCTTCCATCTCTGCCACTGTTTCGTATGTGATGAACTGGCAGTGAACTGGAGCTAATTAGAGGAGAAATGATACCAGACTACTTTTAAACACAACAAAACAGTTTTACTCTATAGATTAATAGTAGTATGAAGCCTCTAGTGTCTCCAGATGAAGCTGCTGTTTAAAGCCTGATAAATGTCCTCAAGTGATGTCACTTGAGTCAGCGTCAGTTATGTGGTGCCTTCAAATGAAACTTGTGAGCTGGTGTTTCCAACATGGGAAGTCATGTACATGACCAGCGGTCAGGTCGTTAGATCAATATCAACATTACTGTCGCCGTATAGAAGCCAGAGAAGCTAACAACTTAGCAAGCCAGCTAGCGGCTAACGCAATGTAGAAAACGTAAAGACAGATGAGGCTGTTGGAAATATCAACATTTTCCTCAGGGTCATGTTTTAAAATAACTCAGAAAAACCATTTCTGACAACACCAACCGACAAGACACGACTCGTGAACTCGGAGCTTTCAGAAACTCTCCACAATACAAGAGCGAGTCGTTCGTATGGACTCTCCTGGTGAACACAGTTAACACGACCCCATCCCAAGGCACCAATACACCATCAGAAACTGGGAAGTTAGAAAGAAGTGAGCTCACCAGGCCTCTGTCGGCTATCAAGTTGCATTTTGGGTAATGTAGGCGCAAGGTTTTGACAAGGAAGAAGTCAAGACTAACTTTTGGCAGAAATGAAAACAGTCTTGCTTTGTTTGCACTCAGATAACTACGTGGTGACGGGTGGATCATGTGTTCGTACCTGCAGCGCTGGTATGTACGAGGTGGAGGAAAACGGAGTCCAACGCTGCAAAGCCTGCGACGGTCCTTGTCCTAAAGGTAGAGAGACCTACAGAGACAGAGACAGACCTGAATACCAAACAAATAACCCACAGAGTCTTTCTCTTCCTCCAGCCTGTGACGGAGTCGGGGTTGGCTCTCTGGTCAACACCATGGCCGTCAACGCCTCCAACATTGAGTCCTTCAGGAACTGCACAAAGATCAACGGGGATGTCTCCCTTATCGAAACCTCCTTCACTGGGTGAGGTCCTCTGAGATACCACCTCATTAAAAGATGGCGTTTTAAACAGCAATATGTCTTTACAGTGTCCTGCTTACTGTGGATAATCCATTGCTTTCCATCTAAGATCGTGACGTAGGAGGTCTGACAAAATATTTAGGTTCACCACAACCACTGAGACCTAGTTTCTTGATTTCCTGATGTGCAGCGCAGGTAAAGCTCTGTGATCTGTGACAGCAGCGCTTGAAACTAAGGATTATTTTTCTTTTGTTGGCTCTTCCAGTGATGCGCACTATAAAATCCCGCCCATGGACCCGGCTAAGCTGGAGTACTTCAGGACAGTGAAGGAAATCACAGGTAGGCCAAAGGTCCTCAGTACGTCTCTGCAGTCGTACCACTGAAATGTTTTTTGTTCATATCATTGAAACGGCTTTTAAAACGTTGACCTCTCAAGCCTCTGCACCAGTTACCATTAATGGTGTTTACATGTGAGTTCCCTGGTGATGATCAGGTTTTTGGAGTATCCCCGTTATGATCAGGTTTTTGGAGTATCCCCGTTATGATCAGGTTTTTGGAGTATCCCGTTATGATCAGGTTTTTGGAGTATCCCGTTATAATCAGGTTTTTGGAGTACCCCGTTATGATCAGGTTTTTGGAGTACCCCGTTATGATCAGGTTTTTGGAGTATCCCCGTTATGATCAGGTTTTTGGAGTATCCCGTTATGATCAGGTTTTTGGAGTATCCCGTTATGATCAGGTTTTTGGAGTACCCCGTTATGATCAGGTTTTTGGAGTATCCCGTTATGATCAGGTTTTTGGAGTATCCTGGTTATGATCAGGTTTTTGGAGTATCCCGTTATGATCAGGTTTTTGGAGTATCCTGGTTATGATCAGGTTTTTGGAGTATCCCGTTATGATCAGGTTTTTGGAGTATCCCGTTATGATCAGGTTTTTGGAGTATCCCGTTATGATCAGGTTTTTGGAGTATCCTGGTTATGATCAGGTTTTTGGAGTATCCCGGTTATGATCAGGTTTTTGGACTATCCCGTTATGATCAGGTTTTTGGAGTACCCCGTTATGATCAGGTTTTTGGAGTACCCCGTTATGATCAGGTTTTTGGACTATCCCGTTATGATCAGGTTTTTGGAGTATCCTGGTTTTTTTTTAGTTTTTGGAGTACCCCGTTATGATCAGGTTTTTGGAGTATCCCGTTATGATCAGGTTTTTGGAGTACCCCGTTATGATCAGGTTTTTGGAGTACCCCGTTATGATCAGGTTTTGGAGTACCCCGTTATATAGGTTTTTGGAGTATCCCGGTTATGATCAGGTTTTTGGAGTACCCCGTTATGATCAGGTTTTTGGAGTACCCCGTTATGATCAGGTTTTTGGAGTACCCCGTTATGATCAGGTTTTTGGAGTACCCCGTTATGATCAGGTTTTTGGAGTACCCCGTTATGATCAGGTTTTTGGAGTACCCCGTTATGATCAGGTTTTTGGAGTACCCCGTTATGACCAGGTCAGACTCAAAGCTGGGATACTAATGCACATGTAACCGCACTCATTTTGACCTCTGACATTACCTCTCTGGTAACTGGTTTCTGGTTCAATAGTTTTGACCATCCAGTGACAGAAACTCACCGAGACAAACAGGAAGTAACAGTTGTAGTTTTGTGGAGGATGGCGGATCTCATTGGACAGTGCAGGTACAGTCGGTGTGTGTGTCCTCCAGGTTTCCTGCTGATCCAGTCCTGGCCGGAGAATCTGACCTCTCTGTCAGTGTTTGAGAACCTGGAGATCATCAGAGGAAGAACAACGCGAGCGTGAGTCAGCTGACACAGTATTTCCATTAACCTCTAATTAGTACTTGAATATTGAATATATATATTACTTATATATATATATGAGCCCACCGTCATGTAAGATCTTTCCTCTGCAGTCACCACAGTTTGGCGGTGGTGAGGGCGAAGCACCTCCGCTGGCTCGGTCTGCGCTCTCTGAAGGAGGTGAGCGCCGGGCGGGTGATGATGAAGGACAACTCCCAGCTCTGCTACACCCGGCCCGACCAGTGGACCCGCCTCTTCAGATCCAGCGACCAGACCGTCAGCATGCGCAACAACGCTGCCCCGGACCTCTGCAGTGAGTTCTTGAATGTTGGGCTCGTTACTGTCGTCACTTCTTAATGAACGCAAAGAAATAAGAAAATCTTCTTGTCTCGCTCACACAGAAGAACAAAATCAAACCTGTGACCCGGAGTGTACCGATGAGGGCTGCTGGGGTCCAGGTCCCACCATGTGTGTCTCCTGCCGCCACTTCAACCGTAGGGGGCGCTGTGTGGCGCTCTGCCACCTACTGCAGGGGTGAGACACTTGCTCAGTGGCACATCAGCAGCATGTCTTTGAACTACAGCAGACCATGGATGTATAAGAAACCTGGATCCAGCATTGGAGGCGGGGCCCCGTTCACTCCTATGAGAGCTGCTCAGTGGTGCATGAAGCCAAAATGGCTCCACTTCCATCTGGAAAAGCTCCTGGTTCTGATCCACCGGGCCCATGGAGCAGGTGTAGGAGCATCTGCTCGGTCATGTGGTCACGTGTTAATCCACAATTAAAATCCCATACTACATTCATGGAGCCCTGCAAGTCCCTGCATGTTCTACAACACAATCCTACACATATTTCAGAATAAAAGCCTTGTGTTAACAAATGAAGGAGTTGATTCACCTGTAAATGATCCTCTGAGCTACAGACGCCTCGTTCTCAGTGTAAGCCTTTGTGAAAAACTCTCTGTGGGCCCAATGACGTCACATTACGGACACAGAAGTTGTAGTGCCACCGTGTGGACACTATGAATATTAGCATTACTGCTTAGCAGTTATCGATTAGCGCTCTTCCTGGGGGCTTGCAGCAGACTTTAACCTGAGGCCTTATTACTTAATATGCTCACATATGTTCAGCTTTTATAGCTGCAAAAGGTTGATGTGAGTAAAATGAGTACTTTATACTTCACAAAATATAATCAACAAATAAATTATTGTATTATTACAGGTAATTCAGATACAAATTCACAAATAATCAGTATATAAGGCACTTACACCTTTATCAGCTGCAATATTTAAATGATACATTAACGCGTCAGTGAGTATAAAACAATATTATGATCTGCTTAATGAATATGTCTTACTATTTTCACTTAAAGTGAAACTTAAAGTTAAAGTATTCTAATATTAAAAGATGTCAGAATACTGCCGGATATTAGAAACAGGCTTATTCCTCTATTTAACTCCTGGTTTTATTTGATTTGATATACCCAATATGTGTATAAAGATTTGATCCATGTCCCTGACTGCTGATTTTTCCATCTGTATGTTTTTCTGCAGCGAACCACGAGAGGTGGAGGTGAACAGCAGCTGTGTGGAGTGTCATCCGGAGTGTCTGCTGAAGACCGGGATCCCGACCTGCCGTGGACCGGTCAGTCCAGCTGCTGGGGTTCATTTCTGTGACCAGTGTTAATATGTGCAGAGACCAACAAGCTCACAGATATCCACATCTATTGTGTAGAGATGACTTCTTACCTGCCCCTCTATCTCCACTGACAGGGTCCAGACCAGTGTTCCCAGTGCGCCCACGTTAAAGATGGCCCCCACTGCGTTCCACGCTGCCCCCACGGTGTGCTGGGTGACCGAGACACTCTGATCTGGAAGTACCCCGACCGGACAGGCCAGTGCCAGCCCTGCCACCAGAACTGCACCCAGGGGTGAGCCCCGTTACGATCCATCCTGAAGAGCCGACTGTCGTCTCTCATCACTGAAGAGAAGTGACTTGAATATGAGGAGTTTTGTGTTTGTGTGTCTGCAGGTGTTCAGGTGCTGGACTGTCTGGATGCACCAGGTAAAACTACAACTTTATCTCAACAATACTTAGTTGGCTGAACAGGAAAGCAGTTGGAGGCAGATTTGAATGTTGAGTCTTGAATTGTGACTGCTGGAGGAAAACAGAAGAAATGTGTGTGATGCATCCAGCATCATATGTCGCCACAGTCACACCACCATCTCCTCACGTTGTGTCTGAACACACAGCCCCGTTTTAAAAGGGATGTTAGCGCTCACATTAGAATGGGCGTCAACGGGAACTCCTGCCTCAGCACGCTACATTTAAACGGAGACGTGCACCTCAGGATAACCTAAAACACAGACCTTGCTTTGTGTCCTCACAGTGCTGCGTCCCACTCCACGCTGGCGGCGGGCGTGGTCGGTGGGCTCTTGGTTGCCGTCATCGTGTCATTGGTTATCTTTGTGTTGCTGCGGCGGCGGCAAATCAGGAGGAAGAGGACCCTGCGGCGCCTGCTGCAGGAGAGAGAGGTGGGAGGGGCTGGTGTTAATGTCATTATGACGGTATGCTGTATTTATTCAGTATCAGTAGTCATGTACAGAATAACCCATCCAGTCCCTCATGGGATTATTCAGACACATTAACAAACAAAACAATCATTCCAGCCTGTTCCCACCATCACAGGGTATCTGCAGGTTTATTTAAGACTAAATTTAAGACTTCCTGAGACCTTTTTAAGACCATTATGAATGCAGTCTAAGACCAGCTGCTCTGAATAGTTCTGTCCGGGGAGCAGCGCTGTGCCTTATGGCGTGCTCGAAAAACAAAAAAAAATTAAAAGCAGGATAATACTGTTCCGACTCAGATCAGAAATGGACAGGACTCAGAATCACACGCCGAGTAAAACAGTCTTTACTCAGTACAGGTTGGTTCACAGGAGGTCAATCAGACAGGCCACCAGATCCACAAACCAGGGCGGGGCTACAGTCACACACAGGTGGGCACAGTGAGGGCGGGGCTACAGTCAGACACAGGTGGGCACAGTGAGGGCGGGGCCAGGTGGGACAGTCAGACACACAGGTGGGCACAGTGAGGGCGGGGCTATAGTCAGACACAGGAGGGCGGGGCTACAGTCACACACAGGTGGGCACAGTGAGGGCGGGGCAGCTACAGTCACACACAGGTGGGCACAGTGAGGGCGGGGCTACAGTCAGACACAGGTGGGCACAGTGAGGGCGGGGCTACAGTCACACACAGGTGGGCACAGTGAGGGCGGGGCTACAGTCACACACAGGTGAGCACAGTGAGGGCGGGGCTACAGTCACACACAGGTGGGCACAGTGAGGGCGGGGCTACAGTCAGACACAGGTGAGCACAGTGAGGGCGGGGCTACAGTCAGACACAGGTGGGCACAGTGAGGGCGGGGCTACAATCAGACACAGGTGAGCACAGTGAGGGCGGGGCTACAGTCACACACAGGTGGGCACAGTGAGGGCGGGGCTACAGGTGGGCACAGTGAGGGCGGGGCTACAGTCACACACAGGTGGGCACAGTGAGGGCGAGGACAGGAAGTGCAGTGATCTAAAATGAGAGGGGTGGTCAGTGATTTCAAAATAAAACAGGAAATTAACAATGAATGAAAAGGACAAGGCAAAATAAAACATGACCTCGGATGTGGTGGAGCTGACAAATGCATTTCTTTAGAAATTAAAGTAACTTTAATGAATTTTTAATAACTGCCAAAATTGGATTTAAGACTTCTGTAACGACGTCTGACACAAGAGCTGGAGACTCAAATGATGATTAACAAACGTATTTTAATAGTCAAATCTCTAATTAATAATTAACAAGAAGCTTTCTTGAGGATTATAAAGCACAACACAAAACTTTCACCGAAGGATAATAAAACTAAATAATCTTACTGAGGTTGAAAAATAAAACTACTAGAAACATGGATCAGACCTGAAAAACAAGACGACCTGGCTTGAAACACTTGACGTGACACGAGGACCGAACTAGACGACCTGGCACCAGACGGAGGGAGACCAGGACTATTTATACAGGAGGAGGGCAACAGGTGGAACCAATCAGGGGCGAGGATCACAATCACACTGGCGGGAAAATCACACAAAGGGAGGAAGTCAGGGTCTGAAACGAGAGGGAAAAGATGATTACAAAATAAAACAGGAAGTGCATGACAAGACAGGACGGGTGACTTTAACTTAACATAAAATGACTAAACATCGTGGACACAACATGAACAAAGTACATGAGAAGAAACACGAAACACCAAATAATAATAACATGACTACAACGGGACATAATGTCATGAGATTTTAAGACATTTAGAGGCCTTAACTTCAGGCTGAACCCTGCATTACACAGCAGCACCGTCCAAACATAGATCAGTTATCATCCAGACAATCACAATAGATGATCCACGATACATCCCACAATGGAAATACAACAATAAAACGGTCACAGATATACAAACACAAGACACATATACAAATCTAATCAGGAGAAAAAAGAGGAGTCTGAGGACAAGTCTAAGAAAAATACAAAAATACTACCAAAAATCTGTTCATATGATTCTCCAGAGATACACCACATCTGAAATGTGACCTCTGACTTTTAGGCAAATTATATTCAACATATTTTTCACATTTGAAATCTTTCTTAAATAAAGACAAAGTTATCAATAAATGCTTCTCATAATGACGATGACACAAAACTCTTTGCTGACTAAAACTAATGAGGACATTTGAACTTAGGACCAAGACTAAATATAAACGGCTAACAAAATGAAAATGAAAACTCAGTACAGTATATGAGCTCTGTAAATACTTGACTCCTGTATTCATGTGCTGGGGACTGAAATAAATCATTTAAAACGCCCTGCAGCTGGTTGAGCCGCTGACTCCGAGCGGTGAAGCTCCTAATCAGGCGCTGCTGAGGATCCTGAAGGAGACGGACTTTAAGAAGATCAGGGTTCTGGGCTCCGGGGCCTTCGGGACCGTCTTCAAGGTAAGAATGCCTGTTAACTACAGGGTCTGCAGGGTCTACAGGGTCTACAGGGTCTGCAGGGTCTACAGGGTCTACAGGGTCTGCAGGGTCTACAGGGTCTACAGGGTCTGCAGGGTCTGCAGGGTCTATAGGGTCTACAGGGTCTGCAGGGTCTACAGGGTCTGCAGGGTCTATAGGGTCTGCAGGGTCTACAGGGTCTACAGGGTCTGCAGGGTCTACAGGGTCTACAGGGTCTACAGGGTCTGCAGGGTCTACAGGGTCTGCAGGGTCTACAGGGTCTACAGGGTCTGCAGGGTCTACAGGGTCTGCAGGGTCTGCAGGGTCTACAGGGTCTGCAGGGTCTACAGGGTCTGCAGGGTCTACAGGGTCTACAGGGTCTAGAGGGTCTGCAGGGTCTACAGGGTCTACAGGGTCTACAGGGTCTACAGGGTCTGCAGGGTCTACAGGGTCTGCAGGGTCTACAGGGTCTGCAGGGTCTGCTGGGTCTACAGGGTCTACAGGGTCTACAGGGTCTGCAGGGTCTCTGCAGGATTCAGCAAGTCAGACTTTTTGACCTTATTGTTTTACTACAATGAATGCAACTTCACAGCCATTTCATGCCCATTTAAGACTGTGAATGCTTTATAGTTTAGTTATGGTGTGCTCAAAAAACTCAACATAATGCTTTTCTTTTGAAATGATAGTAACATTAATACATTTTTAAGACCTGCCAAAATTGGATTTAAGACATTTTGTGAGAGTTTAAGACATTTAGGAGTACTGAGTCCAGTACCAACCTGCAGAACTAAAGACTTTCCCATCAGCCTCAGCTGAACTATGTGTTCACTGATAATTAGGAAATCAGCCGTCATCAAGTCGTGTCAGCCCTGTTCTTCTTCTTCTCTGATATTATTTTAACATATTTGGGTTATTGTTCATTTTACAGGTCTGTGAATTTCATGGTAATTAGCTGATAATTAGCAAGTAACCTATTTGAGATTTCTTTGGCATTCCTGCCAAATTGCTCCAATATTTACCTGAAAATCGATCAAAAATGTCATCATTATAAACATTTAATAGTTATATGCTGAAATATGATTGAATGGTTAAAATAGGGCCCTTAGGCCTGAGAAACAGCTGAGGACCACTACGAATGCAATTTAAGAGCCATTTCTGCCCATTTAAGATCACTTTGGCAGTAATTTCAAAGAAATGTTAAATATATTACTTACAAATGGTCACTAATTACCATGAAGTCCATCCTGCTCTTACTGTGTTGAATATAATAAATATTATCAGGGTCTGTGGATCCCTGACGGAGAGAACGTGAGGATCCCAGTAGCCATTAAAGTCCTCCGAGAGGCCACATCGCCTAAAGCCAACAAAGAAATCCTGGATGTAAGACTCCTCTTGTTATTCTGCCTCTATTGTTTCATCGCCCTCTTCCTCCTCTTCTCGACTGCTTTCTGTCTATAACTACTGCAGTTATTATTTAGGATTCTCTTCAGTGTATCGCTGCTCTTCACATAAAGGGTCAAATCAAGTCATTTCAGGGCCCAAATTACTGATGTTGAAACTGAAGTGATGACGGGTGTGAGTCAGGAGATTAATGCTTTCCTGTAGTGACTGTGGTCTGTTTTAATGGAGGTGTTTCAACGTTGATATGCTGCGTAGGAGGCGTACGTGATGGCGAGCGTGGACCACCCTCACGTGTGCCGTCTGCTGGGGATCTGCCTGACGTCCTCGGTCCAGCTGGTGACTCAGCTGATGCCGTACGGCTGCTTGCTGGACTACGTCCGTCACCACCGGGACCACGTCGGGGCTCAGTGGCTGCTCAACTGGTGCGTCCAGATCGCCAAGGTGAGCCCAGATAAACGGGTCCGGGTGTGGGTCTTCTGCAGACCAGCAGCCCTCATGAGCTCATGTCTCAGTTTACATGTTGTTAAAGAGGCAAATCTCCGTCCTCACCCTCCGCCCGAGGCATCGGCTCTGACTGCAGCTCGCTGTAAGCCTGCTGAGGCCTATTAGCCTGAACACTGCAGGAAACTGCGTGCAGTGTTAATCTATTCAGTCTGCTTTAAGTCTCATTTGGATTTTAAAGTGCTGGGAAAATAACAAACAAGGTCACGAGCTCAGTGTGAAATCTGTATGTTGCTATAAATAAGCCAGTAAAGAAGTGTTTTCATCTGTGAACGCTACATCGACCTGCAGTATCACAGTGATTTACTGTACATGTCAGCATTCACCCATTCATTCAGCATTCACCCATTCATTCAGCATTCATCCATTCATTCAGCATTCACCCATTCATTCAGCATTCATCCATTCATTCAGCATTCATCCATTCATTCAGCATTCACCCATTCATTCAGCATTCATCCATTCATTCAGCATTCATCCATTCATTCAGCATTCACCCATTCATTCAGCATTCACCCATTCATTCAGCATTCATTCATTCATTCAGCATTCATCCATTCATTCAGCATTCATTCATTCATTCAGCATTCATTCATTCACTGGTGCAACATGCCCGTCAGGATCTGATCCAAATCCTCGATCACACACGGACGGTTCAGCCCTCAGGAGCACTTTGGCTTCACAGACCCTTCGACATGCAGATCGGAGGAGCCGGGGATGGAACCGTCAACCTCGCTGCCTCTGAGCTTTACCTTTAAATACAGTAAATCTCCTCACCTGTAGGTGGAGCAACACGCCCCCACGGCACCCTCTTAAACCTGTGTGTGTCTCCAGGGGATGAACTACCTGGAGGAGCGTCACCTGGTGCATCGAGACCTGGCGGCAAGGAACGTCCTGGTGAAAACTCCTAACCACGTCAAGATCACCGACTTCGGCCTCGCCAAGCTGCTGACGGCCGACGAGAAGGAATACCACGCTGACGGAGGAAAGGTGCGTTTGGTATTTTTACAACAGTTTTCTTTCTTACAGGAGATGTACGAGGAAGTACTGCGTTTATGTCAGGTGGAGTTATTAATGCAGACTAAATCTTAACGAAGGCTAACGAAGCTTAACGAAGGCTAACAACTTAACGAAGGCTTAACAAAGGCTAACGAAGGCTAACGAAGCTTAACGAAAGCTAACGAAGGCTAACGAATCTTAACTAAGCTTAACGAAGGCTAACAAAGCTTAACGAAGGCTAACAAAGCTTAACGAAGGCTAACAAAGCTTAACGAAGGCTAATGAAGCTTAACTAAGCTTAACGAAGGCTAACAAAGCTTAACAAAGGCTAACAAAGCTTAACGAAGGCTAACAGTTTCCCGTTTCCAGTCATTGTGCGAAGCGAGGCTAAACGTGCACAGAGATGTTATCCATCTGCTCATGTGATCGATTGATTTCTTTAAATGCTCAGACGGCTCTTCTAACGATGATCTGATGTTAAATGAATCGCCTCGTGGTTTTGACCTTTCACCTTTCAGTGTCTCCAGAAGTCTTATGTTTGTATGACAGTTTGTATGTTTGTTAACAGCCAGACGGGATCTTCAGTAGAGATATCTGCAGCCTCATTTAGCAGAGTCAAAACTCTAATTCAGCCTAATCCCTAAACTCTGACCAGTCACGGCGACGTTATAGATATCTGGAATAAGAGCTCTGACTGGTCATAATGACGTTATAGATATCTGGAATAAGAGCTCTGACTACTCATAATGACGTTATAGATATCTGGAATAAGAGCTCTGACTGGTCACGGTGACGTTATAGATATCTGGAATAAGAGCTCTGACTTGTCATAATGACGTTATAGATATCTGGAATAAGAGCTCTGACTTGTCATAATGACGTTATGGATATCTGGAATAAGAGCTCTGACTACTCATAATGACGTTATATATATCTGGAATAAGAGCTCTGACTGGTCACGGTGTAGTTATGGATATCTGGAATAAGAGCTCTGACTTGTCACGGTGTAGTTATGGATATCTGGAATAAGAGCTCTGACTTGTCACGGTGTAGTTATAGATATCTGGAATAAGAACTCTGACTTGTCACGGTGTAGTTATATATATCTGGAATAAGAACTCTGACTTGTCACGGTGTAGTTATGGATATCTGGAATAAGAGCTCTGACTTGTCACGGTGTAGTTATGGATATCTGGAATAAGAACTCTGACTTGTCACGGTGTAGTTATATATATCTGGAATAAGAACTCTGACTTGTCACGGTGTAGTTATGGATATCTGGAATAAGAACTCTGACTTGTCACGGTGTAGTTATATATATCTGGAATAAGAACTCTGACTTGTCACGGTGTGGTTATGGATATCTGGAATAAGAGCTCTGACTTGTCACGGTGTGGTTATGGATATCTGGAATAAGAACTCTGACTTGTCACGGTGTAGTTATGGATATCTGGAATAAGAGCTCTGACTTGTCACGGTGTAGTTATGGATATCTCAAGTCTGACTTCCTGATAGTCAGGCGTACCTATTAAATGTCCCTCCCGGCTCTTTGCAGGTTCCCATTAAGTGGATGGCGTTGGAGTCGATCCTCCAGTGGACCTACACACATCAGAGTGATGTCTGGAGCTATGGTGAGTCAACCCCTGGCTCTCCAGCCTAAACAAGGCCCAGAGGCCACTTTGATTTTAAAAACCTGTCGTCACACCTCCCGCTGCTACCACAGGAAGCAGCGGCCTGACGTCGGACACCTCTGTCACGTTCGCTATCACCATTTCATTTGATTCGTTTGTTTGTTTTGTTTTCTATTTTAGTCCAGATTTAGCTCCGAAGTCAAAACCAATGATTGGTTATGGCAACAACTTCAAGTCAGCCATGTGTCTAAACATGACAAGATGTTTTAACAGTTGATAGCTAAGCATGACTTTCCAGAAGTAACATTAGAGACATCCACAGTTACGATCTTATTCCAGATATCTATAACGTCATGATGAGCAGTCAGAGCTCTTATTCCAGATATCTATAACGTCATTATGAGCAGTCAGTTCTTATTCCAGATATCTATAACATCATTATGAGTATTCATTTCTTATTCCAGATATCTATAACGTCATGATGAGCAGTCAGAGCTCTTATTCCAGATATCTATAACGTCATGATGAGCAGTCAGAGCTCTTATTCCAGATATCTATAACGTCATGATGAGCAGTCAGAGCTCTTATTCCAGATATCTATAACGTCATTATGAGCAGTCAGGTTCTTATTCCAGATATCTATAACGTCATTATGAGCAGTCAGTTCTTATTCCAGATATCTATAACATCATTATGAGTATTCATTTCTTATTCCAGATATCTATAACATCATTATGAGTATTCATTTCTTATTCCAGATATCTATAACGTCATGATGAGCAGTCAGAGCTCTTATTCCAGATATCTATAACGTCATTATGAGCAGTCAGTTCTTATTCCAGATATCTATAACATCATTATGAGTATTCATTTCTTATTCCAGATATCTATAACGTCATGATGAGCAGTCAGAGCTCTTATTCCAGATATCTATAACGTCATGATGAGCAGTCAGAGCTCTTATTCCAGATATCTATAACGTCATGATGAGCAGTCAGAGCTCTTATTCCAGATATCTATAACGTCATGATGAGCAGTCAGAGCTCTTATTCCAGATATCTATAACGTCATTATGAGCAGTCAGAGCTCTTATTCCAGATATCTATAACGTCATGATGAGCAGTCAGAGCTCTTATTCCAGATATCTATAACGTCATGATGAGCAGTCAGAGCTCTTATTCCAGATATCTATAACGTCATGATGAGCAGTCAGAGCTCTTATTCCAGATATCTATAACGTCATGATGAGCAGTCAGAGCTCTTATTCCAGATATCTATAACGTCATTATGAGCAGTCAGAGCTCTTATTCCAGATATCTATAACGTCATTATGAGCAGTCAGAGTTCTTATTCCAGATATCTATAACGTCATGATGAGCAGTCAGAGCTCTTATTCCAGATATCTATAACGTCATGATGAGCAGTCAGAGCTCTTATTCCAGATATCTATAACGTCATGATGAGCAGTCAGAGCTCTTATTCCAGATATCTATAACGTCATGATGAGCAGTCAGAGCTCTTATTCCAGATATCTATAACGTCATGATGAGCAGTCAGAGTTCTTATTCCAGATATCTATAACGTCATGATGAGCAGTCAGAGCTCTTATTCCAGATATCTATAACGTCATGATGAGCAGTCAGAGCTCTTATTCCAGATATCTATAACGTCATTATGAGCAGTCAGAGCTCTTATTCCAGATATCTATAACGTCGTTATGAGCAGTCAGAGCTCTTATTCCAGATATCTATAACGTCATTATGAGCAGTCAGAGTTCTTATTCCAGATATCTATAACGTCATTATGAGTAGTCAGAGCTCTTATTCCAGATATCTATAACGTCATGATGAGTAGTCAGAGTTCTTATTCCAGATATCTATAACGTCATTATGAGCAGTCAGAGCTCTTATTCCAGATATCTATAACGTCATGATGAGTAGTCAGAGCTCTTATTCCAGATATCTATAACGTCATTATGAGCAGTCAGAGTTCTTATTCCAGATATCTATAACGTCATGATGAGCAGTCAGAGCTCTTATTCCAGATATCTATAACGTCATGATGAGCAGTCAGAGCTCTTATTCCAGATATCTATAACGTCATGATGAGCAGTCAGAGCTCTTATTCCAGATATCTATAACGTCATGATGAGCAGTCATTTGTCTTTATTGGACCTGGTGGTTCTTCACCAGCCAGTGAGTCAGTCTGAGCAGTTGGCGGTCTGCGGTCTGCAGGTGTGACGGTGTGGGAGCTCATGACGTTCGGCTCCAAGCCGTACGACGGCATCCCGGCCAGCGAGATCGCCTCGGTGCTGGAGAGAGGAGACCGGCTGCCCCAGCCCCCCATCTGCACCATCGACGTCTACATGATCATGGTGAAATGTAAGAGCCACGCTAGCAGCTGTGGTGCTTTCAGCTAAATGCTAACGCTGACATGCTAACATGCACAGTTACGAAACACGCTGATGTTTAGAAGGCGTAATGTTTAGCTTAGCATGTTAGCATGCTAACAGTAGTTGAAGCAGTTGAATGTCTGTAGTTCTGCAGGGATTTGATCATAAAACAAAGCACTGACAGATTCAAATGTTGACCTGACGATAGATGAAAAGTCAGAGGATCATCAAAGTTGTTTCAACTCAACCCGATGAGCCAGATTTCATCACAGTCCATCCAACAGCTGTTGAGATATTTCAGTGTAGATCCAGAGACTTAACTTAACTTAACTAAGACTGTAGTTCCTCTGTAAAATACCGACCGCTGAGAGGAAATGTTCATGTAAGTGATGTCCTCTCTCTCTCCAGGCTGGATGATCGACCCGTCCAGTCGGCCCAGGTTCAGAGAGCTGATAGTGGAGTTCTCCAAAATGGCCAGAGATCCGTCCAGATACCTGGTCGTCCAGGTACACCGAGTGTCTGTCTGTCTGTCTGTCTGTCTGTGTGGCGTCTCTAGTGAATGAACTCACCAAGTTAACAGCTGAGAACGGTGAACATACCGACGTCACTGAAGAAGAACAAACATGATCAGAACAAACCAACAGTATTGATTTCTGCATGTCATTTTTAAATTAACTACAGTCTTAGAGTCAAACTGGAACTTGTTGGTCAAAATAACCATATTTTTGTGTTGGTAAATAATCCAGCAGTAACGTATTTTTAAAAATAAGACTAAGACGTGGTACATGAGTGCTGCGTAAACACACTCCAGTATTACATTAAATGAAATAACGTGACGCGACTCTTGTCTCAGGGCGACCTCCCCAGTCCGACAGACAGCAGGTTTTACTCTCGCCTGCTGAGCTCAGACGACATGGAGGACGTGGTCGACGCAGACGAATATCTGCTACCTTACAAAGGACTGGGTAACCATGACAACCGTACCTGCAACGCCACGGTATGTGCAAACACTGCTGACCCAGGACGTCTGTAAACCTGCAGTAAACCGTCTCCGTTTGAAATGTATCTGAGCTGCTGAAGAAGATAAAAAAGTCAGCATCCGTTTTCTTCTGGTATCACGTTAACATGTTGATCTTCTTTCATGTCAGAACGGGCATCCAGTCAGAGAGAACAGCGTCGCTCTGCGGTATATCACCGATCCGACTCACAACACGCTGGACAAAGAAGACTTCAACGGCCACGGTACACATCTGTGTGGATCAGTGGCAAAATATTATTAAATAGAAAACAGACAGTAAATGAGCAAACCGTCCGTCCATTTTATCCCGCTAAGGGCCGATCCCAGCTGGGTGAAGGTGTGTTGACCCTGGACAGGTAGCCAGTCCATCACAGGACACATAGAGACAGACAACTATTCACACAGTCACCAGTTAACCTGCATGTCTTTGGACTGTGGGAGGAAACCGGAGCACCTGGAGAAGACCTGCGCTAACATAGGGAGTGTTCTCCACTCAACAAGGATTCAAACCTGTGACCCCCGCTGCCGTGAGGCCATAGCGCTAACCACTGCACCACTAGCATGCTTTGCTAAAATTCCCATTGACTCCCATTCAGAGTTCTGACTGACTCCATCAGTTAGACCGCTGAAAGTTAGCATGCAATGGAAGACTTTTTTAAAATGATGTTGCTTTCAAATTTACATATTTCTGTTGACTCCTATTTATATTTAATATACGGAGGAGATTTACTCATATTCAGTGTTGTACTATATGTAACCTTCAGAAAACCCTTTTATTAATGGCAGCAGAGGCAAACTATCTTGTTAAATAATACTAAAATAATACTAATAATGAAAACACCGACTAAATGTGCGGAGTAGTGAAATAACTGGTTTGGACTTGCAGACCTAAAATAGAGACTGAAGGAGTAAATAAACACACGATGCTGTTTGACTTTCTGTCTTCCAGAGTACATGAACCAGAGTATGAGTGAAACCAGTCGGGGCAGCAGGCTGTCGGAGGTTCTGAATCCCAACTACGAGGACCTGAACTGGGGCGCCGCCTCGCTCCCCTCCCCGCCGGACGAGCTGAAGCCTTTCGCCCGAGTTCCCGAGGGACCCGAATACCTGAACACCGCCCAAAGCTCGCTGCCCCTGGCGGCCTGCGACATCCTCGACAACCCGGACTACCGGGCCGACTTCCTGCCACAGGCCGCCTTCGCCACCGACGCCGCCACTTTAACTGGGAACGGCCGCTTCCTCCCGGCGGCGGAAAACTTTGAGTACCTGGGTCTGGGTGCTGCAGTGCACGCCGCCGCCCGCTAGGAGGCAGCGACACCTCAAACTGAAGCTGTGAGGAAAAAACGTTTGCCTACTTTGACTTAGGCCACTGACAGTATTTAATTTAGCTGTTTGTTTCGTTGTAAACAGCGAACAGCATCGTTTTCTGCTACACTGGAACACAACTTGCACTCAGACAGCAGCTAGGAGGACGAGGAGATCCTGACCTTTGACCTCAGCTTGTTTCACGTCACAAAGGAAACCAGACAGTCTGTTGACACAGAGCTCCTCACTGTCACCACATCGGGGGGTTTAACTGGTCCTCTGCTGGTGACGCTGCAGGGTGATCAATGGATTTATGGACAAACTTTAAGAGGCACAAGAGCACATTGCATCCCTACGTCATTTTCAACTCGTTAGCATGCTTCCCTCATAAACGCCGCTATGTCAGGAGAAATAAAATCAGGACGCAAAGACTGTAAATTGGCAGTGAAGGTTTAAAAACATGCAGAAGCACATTGGATTCACCAAAGAAGAAACTGTGAGGACTGTATCTCATAACGTCTGTGATACCTGGATCATAAGGGAGCAGCGTTCAGGGCACATGATGGACCCTCAGCCCCAGATCAGGTATCAGCAGCACGGTGGCGCCCCCAGCTGGTGGCCAGGCGGCTCTGCAGCTCGTCGCTCAAAGGCCGAGACCTCACTTACATTATTAGACATTTCAACAAAACACCCATAACACTAAACCTGTGTAGCATTTATAGGCCTTCATTTAATAAATGTTTAGAACAGACCATGATGTAGTCATGAGCAGATATGAGGACATGTGTTTATTAATGTACAGTATTCGTCAGCGTTTTAAACTTCTCACATTTACTAAAAACTGCTATTAAATCATCATACAACAATATTTTATTCCATATTCACTTAAACAACTTCAGACTTGCTCAAAACTACCAAACATTCAGTCATTTTCAGGATTTTAACCCTTTAAATCCTCATACATCAAGATTTTTTTCTGTTTGAATCCCTTAATCAGCTTCACCCCTGATCAAAATGATCAAATATTAATCATTTTCAGGATTTTAACCCTTTAAATAGTTTAATTATTTGAGTTCTGATTATCATTAGAGACGCGTTAGGAGTTATTTTCCATATAATAAACAGCAGGTTGTGGGGCGTCGGTGGTGATTAGAGACCATCCTCCTCATGAGGCGCCGCAGACTGGACACCGTTTTCACAAAGCTTTTCGTTAATCCTCTGTGCTTTAATGTTGAGCTTCTTTGGCGTTTTAATCAATTAATTTGGGTTTTTATCAAATGGTGTTTTTTTTATTGTTTCTCATGTAGCACTTCAGGATTTGACTAAAATGTAAAGTGTGTTATAAATTAAATTTATTAGTATTATTATTATTGTTATTATTATTTGATGCCGTGTCAGATACTCCCTGTTTGCAGAATAAATGTTCACACTGATGAATCAGATATTGATTTAAAAATCATTTCACACCTAACCGATCACTGTTGGGCCCTCTGGTGGTCACACGGCTCCGTAATATAACCGACAACATCACAGACTTCCTGCATCGGCCTCCGATGGGAAAACGGTTGAATGTGGTGAAATACACTCAAAATGTCACATATCACCACATTTCATGGTTTTATACTGTAACGGCAGTGAGATTAAAAAATGTGGTTTTAACTGAAGTCAATGAGGCATTTTGTCCACGAGGGCGTCCAGAGGAAGAATCTGACTCTGCAGAAGGAAACTGATCAGTTTAGTTGCTGATCTTTGACACATCCAAGACTCTGATCACCACCAACGTCCCGTCCTCCTACTGTTTATTATATGGAAAATAACTCGGGTCAATTCAATAATTCATTTTTTTGTAATAAATAATTATAATTCGAATAATTAAACTGGCATTTAAAGGGTTAAAATCCTGAAAATGATTGAATGTTTGATCATTTTGATCAGTGTGAAGCTGATTAAGGGTGTCAAGCAAAAAGAAACAGATAAAAACACATCGGATCTAAAAATGTTATTAAAAAGAAACGTTCTCAGGTCACAAGCTGAAACAGAAAAATCATCAACACATGAAAACAAAAAGCTGAGAAAAAATGTACAGAAATGGTTAAAACTTCTCTTATAAGACATATTTTATATTATCACAGCTGTGTTTTACTATATCATCATTTTGTGTTTATACGTCCATTTCTGGCTGTTCACAGGACGAGTTATAGTAATAATATATTAATAAGCATGTGCTCACAACTAGTCTGTTATAAACCAGTTATTAAATGTTTCTGCTCATGTATGAATGATGAGGTCGTCTTGTTAGATACTGGTTGTATCTCCATGGACGGTCTGAGCTGGAGAACAGTCAACTTCCTGTTTTAGTCTCGCTACGTCGCATGGCACCGTTTTTATGTTTTGCTGCACAAATTCTAGAAGCTTCAACATTTTTATTTCCCGCTGTGGACGTTTTGAATGTGTCTGCTCGGCTCGGTTATATTTGGATTCCTGACGACTCAGCGCAGCAGCAGTGGTTTTGTTGTGTATATACTGAAGAAGAAGAAGAAGAAGAAGAAGAAGAAGAAGAAGGTGTGTTTCCATCTACTGACCAGAGACTCTCTGGATGGATGAACAGTGTTTCTGTGGCTGTAAATATTTTTGTGCTCGTTTAATGTTAAATTCCCTCTTGAACCAGGAGAACCTTTCAGGCTGTTTCACCAGGTAAAATACAAAGAAGTGATGTTACCATTATGATATCATTAGACTGGAGATTTTCCATGTAGGCCGACTAACTTTGTACTGATTCCACTCTTTACTTGACCAGAAGGAGCCGAACTGTGATGTACCGATGCTGCACGCTGACTCTATTGATCTCTGCTTGTTACAGCTGACTCTTTTGTTCTCTCTTGTTACAGCTGACTCTATTGATCTCTGCTTGTTACAGCTGACTCTATTGATCTCTGCTTGTTTTTTTTTTCTTGTTACAGCTGACTCTATTGATCTCTGCTTGTTACAGCTGGTCACAGCTGACTGGTAGCTGAGGAAGTGTTTGGAAGCTGAGAGACTCAGGTTGATTGTTGGTGTGAATGCTGGAAGCAAAACTCCGTCCAACTTTAAAATGTTCCTCATCTTCTGAAGGTTCTTGCTTGTATTCAACTTTTACACTTCCACTTCCATTCCCACGTTTCCAGAAGATTCCCAGTTAAAGTCAGCTACTCAAAAACCCTAAAATGTTCCAAATCTTTTTATAAATTATTGGTATTTTTCAACTTTTCAATGATATTCATATAAATTCAAACCGTTCCCACTTTTCCAACCGTTCCTACCTCTTCACCCTCTTCTCACAACATTCCAGCTTTACAGCGTAGCGTCAGCTGTTCAGCATCCAGCATTCACACTGCAGTTTCTCCAGAAATTGCTCTTGTAGATTTTCTTCAGGTTCTCCAGGACTCTAATTATAGATCTCAAGAGAACCGATGTGACCATGTCTAAGGATGAATGATGAGCGTTAGTAGCTGCACAACTATTAAAACGTTTCCTCTGCATTCATCCACATACCAGCTTCTTTTTTTAGACTTCGTTCTGAAGTTGTGGTGATTTTTGAAAATGTGCATTAAAACTCACTGCTGCATGATTTGCTAATATTGTGGCTGCAACTCTGAGAAAATATTTAATTAAATTAAAAAATATTGTTGCATGATCTTACCACACATTTGTGCATAAAACTACATATATAAAAAAACAGAGACACTCTGTGACCAAACACTGTGTGAGAGAGACGAAGAAAACATGGCTTCATGTCTCAAGATAAGTCTGGACTAAGTCTATACTAAGTCTGGACTAAGTCTATACTAAGTCTGGACTAAGCCTGTACTAAGTCTGTACTAAGCCTGTACTAAGTCTGGACTAAGCCTGTACTAAGTCTGTACTAAGCCTGTACTAAGTCTGTACTAAGTCTGGACTAAGCCTGTACTAAGTCTGTACTAAGCCTGGACTAAGCCTGGACTAAGTCTGGACTAAGCCTGTACTAAGCCTGGACTAAGCCTGGACTAAGCCTGTACTAAGTCTGGACTAAGTCTGGACTAAGCCTGTACTAAGCCTGTACTAAGTCTGTACTAAGCCTGTACTAAGTCTGTACTAAGCCTGGACTAAGCCTGGACTAAGCCTGGACTAAGTCTGGACTAAGCCTGTACTAAGCCTGGACTAAGTCTGGACTAAGCCTGTACTAAGCCTGTACTAAGTCTGGACTAAGTCTGGACTAAGCCTGTACTAAGCCTGTACTAAGTCTGTACTAAGTCTGGACTAAGCCTGTACTAAGCCTGTACTAAGCCTGTATGGCCTACAGACAAGATGGCTGGCACTGCAAAACTATGATAATAGCTGATTCAAAGATCAGAACTGGATCCGTCATTGGAGGCGGGGCCCCATTCATTTGTACTTGTACACTTATTTATAGTTTATGAAAGTACACTGTAAAGTATACTCTCAGTAAACTACAAGTTTGATAGTTTTTAAACTGTAAATATAATTGTAGCCCACTTTTTAGCAGAGTTTAGAAGTCAAGAATACCTAATTGTACTTAAGTATATTTTGATCAATGTACTAAGTACAAGTAGGCCCATAAGCCAAGTATACTCATATATTTCTGTATAGTTGTCAGTATGAGGCAAGTATAAAGTATACTTTTTTTAAGTATTTCTCTGATGAGTACATAAATGGAAGTCTACTCTCAGTTGAAGTGTAGAAGAAGTATACTACTAGTACCCTTGAGTGAAGCCGTCTGTACGTCCTGGATCAGAGACTCTGCATCGCCTCTTCCTGGACTGCTGAATCATTAATGAGCCCTCAACGCCGATTGGCTACACACACGCACAGAGGCGGGTCTTCTTGGAATCAGACTGGCAGGCGCTTCGCTTCAGCCAATGGAAGAGCAGAGGAGATTGGCTGGGCGGGGCCAGCGGTGTAACGATGAGCTGCTGGTTAGCCCGGTTGTGGCTAAGCTAGTGAACTCTCCCCTGTTTCACCCTCTGTCCGTCTCGCACTTTGGACCTCCGTCTCTGGGTTTAAATGGCCGGCGTCGCCCTGAAGTTATCCGCTCCCTGGCGCTTTGTCAGATTAACAAGGTGAGCACTGCAGTGTCAGCTAATGCTGTTATCAGTCTGTCTTACTGGTGCCCTGATGCTAACTGTAACTCCACCGAGGGGTCGAGCTAACTAACAGACATCCACGGTATAGCTGCTAGTTACGTTAGTTAGCTTAGCTAAGCTAAGTTAGTAGAACCGTCTCCATAACGACGACATTTCTGCTGTCTGCTTTAGCCGCTTCGCTAACAGCTAGCAGTCAACAGCTGCGGTTAAAGATAACATGGCAGCATCAGTCAGCCTGGTTAAACGACAAGGACAGCCAGGCTGTAGAGTCGAGCTACGACAGTGTATGAAGTATTATTTCACCTGTTATTGTCAGCTATGCTAGCAGCACCGATAGCAGCCAAGCTAGCAGCACCGATAGCAGCCATGCTAGCAGCACCGATAGCAGCCATGCTAGCAGCCATGCTAGCAGCACTGAAGCAGCTGCAGACAGCTGTGACCTCTGCTCCAGATTCACCTACAGGAACCTGGTGTTCAACCTGAACCTCTTCTTCTTCTTCTTCTTCTTCTTCTTCTTTTCTTCTTCTTCTTGTTAATAATAATAATAATAATAATAATAATAATAATATCTTAAAATCCTTAGGATGGGTCAAAGTTCATGTATGTACCTGTATGTATGTGACAAATAAAGGTTTCTCCTCTCTTCTGTCTTTAGATGTGTTCAGTAAATTTACTGAATTTACTATTTTCAGTAAAAGTACTTCTTCTCTGTCACCAGCTTGGCCAGATCCTCCACCATCCCCAGTCTGAAGGTCCACAGCACCGCCTCTCCGCTGATGGGTGAGTCTGCTGAAAGCTGTCGCCTGGGTCCAGACGGAGCCCAGAAGTCTTCGTTCTCTGCTTCTCAGCATTTATGTATTCATCAGCCGTCCATCCCGTTCTCATAACGTTATATCTCATATCACAAACATCCACCTGGCCTCAAATCTCTAAATGAATCCAGCAAAATGTCTGATTTTCAGCATCATGTAGTCAGAGACGTCCTGAAGTCAAATATATCAGGATCATTGTCAGGAATTATTGATTACAGTTTTTACAATATTCACCCACAATACAGATCATGATACCTGGGTGCTGATTTTATGATTTATTGTGATTTTTCTCACCTGTTTTACCACTAGACCATAGTTGACTCTCCTGCAGTAGTCCTGTTACAGCAGCTTGTTGATGGGACCGCTGTCAGTGATAATAATCACGATAATGATAATCATGATAATAATGATAATAATGCTGTGGGTGTAGGTGCGACGGTGGAGCAGTTTCAGGAGGCCAAGAACAAACTGTCAACGCTGAAGAACGACCCGGGCAACGATGTCAAACTGAAGATCTACGCTCTGTTCAAACAGGTGGGAGATGATCCAGATGTTCCAGATGTCACAGCCGGTGTTCCACCTTCCTGTCTGGAGCGTCTCACTCGCCGCCCTTTTCCTTTATACTATATTCAACTTCAGTTTAGTTTCCGGGGCAGAACTATGAACTATTTGATGTAGGAACGTGGACGTTGGTGTGGAGGTTGACAGTGTGGTGTCTGTTGATGTGAGGATGTGATTCTGACTTTAACCTTAGGAAGGTGAGCTAATCACAAGCTAGACTGTACTCAATAGACTAATGCCATTAGCTCCTACTTCAGTCTCCTGCCTTGTTATAGACTCTTTATAGGAGCTGAGGTTCAACTTCCAAAATAATAATAAAATAAAAACATTTGTCAGTATATATGCTGCACGTATTAACACAGACTACGTGATCGAAATAAACACACATTGTAAATAAACACAGTACCTGTCAGAGTTTGAGTGATTGTGTTTCTAGTTAGAGGATCTTCTGTCGTTGTCTCAGTGTTTTGATCCTCCTCCTGCAGGCCACTCAGGGTCCCTGCAACACCCCCAAACCAGGCATGCTGGACTTTGTCAACAAGGTGAAATGGGACGCGTGGAAATCGCTGGGCTCCTTACCACAGGTACGACTGCTGCAGGATCTGCTCCAGGTCATTACTACACAATGCCAGACCTCTTGTAGTTGATACCACCGGTAAATGGTAACACAACCGAGGCATGAAAACCGACAGCTGCGTCGGTGTGAAACTAGCAACGACGGCTGCATTGTGCTCGGAGCCCTGACTGTCTTTATGTTCCTCAGGATGAAGCCAGGCAGGAGTACTGCGACCTGATTGGCTCCCTGGTGGTGGCAGAAGGTGGGAGCTCCGCCCAGGTGGCTGCACAGCCTGCTGGGAGCGGTGCGACGTACGAGACGCTATTGGTCACCACAGAGGATGACATCACCACCATCAAACTGAACCGACCAGCCAAGAAAAACGCAATCACTACTGAGGTGTGTGATCATTACAGCTATGGAGAAACAGGAAATCAGTTTTAAAGTTGCTGTGAGGAACCGTATCTGGTTATGAATCAGTGAACCAACCATCAGAGAGATCAGCTGTTTCTACAGTTATTCTGAATGCTAGTCATCGGTGCCACCGGGCCGGATCGAGAGGAAATCCTGCAGGTTCACCAGAACCTCCCTCTGCTTCGGCAGCGACCGGCCTGCTGAAGTCAGACCCAGATCCGGCGTCGCTGCCTCCGTCGACCTGCTGTTGGAGTTCCAGCGGGAGCCGACGCAGACACCACGCTGCTGGAGGCTATGCTGGGCCCGCAGAAGGGAAGGGAAGCCCAGCAGAACCAGAACCAGAACCTGTCAGACCCTACTGCAGATAAATGAGAGCTTTTCTGAAGAGACTCTGGCAGTTGCAGATCTTCATGACACGAGGTGGTGCTCATGGCTGCTAAAATCAACCAAAATGAAAGTTGTTTGTTGTAACCCAGTTTTTGGAGGTTTTTTTTTAATGATGTGTTGGTTTTTAAATAAATTGGTACACAAGATTTGTTAATATGTTTGCTGCATCTCAGTGTGAAATTTCTTGTTTCTTTCAGATGTACAACGACATTATTGCAGCTCTGGAGCAGGCAGCAAACGACGACTCCGTCATCACTGTTTTTACTGGTATAAACACACAAAACCAATCTGCCTTAACTTTGGGTTATACAAGAGATTGTTCAAAAATGAACTCAAGAAATCAAATTTAGGATTATTATTTATATTATACGTTAAAGGAATATTCCACCAAACACAAAGAGTCAGTAAATCGATGAACATTGATCCCTCTGTGAGATTAAAATCCCTTCACACCGACACGTTTTCATGATTTTCTGACGTTGAAGTGGGACTCTGTTCCCTGCAGGCGCTGGTGATTTCTACTGCAGTGGAAACGACCTGTCCAACTTCACCAAGATCCCCGAGGGAGGGGTGGAGGCCATGGCCAAACGTGGTGGAGATCTGCTCAGGTGATTGGTTCATTGATCAGCTGACCTTCTGATCATGAGGCAGAGCTGTAGACTCGCCGATCTTGTTTATTGTGTCAACCTGATGGATCCATCGGTACCAGCCAGGTCAGACTACTACTCTACTACTACTACTACTACTACTAGTACTACATCCTGGTCTCATCTGAAACTAGAGAACCTGATGGATCCATCAGTACCAACCAGGTCAGACTAATACTACTACTACTACTACTACTACTACACTACGACTGTCTCATCTAAACTACACCTATATCCATCGGACCAGCCGCACAAACTACTACTACTACTACTACTACTACTACATCCTGGTCTCATCTGAAACTACAGAACCTGATGGATCCATCAGTACCAACCAGGTCAGACTACTACTACTACTACTACTACTACTACTACTACTACTACTACTTCTCATCTACTACAAATCCCCCCCACCTCTACTACTACTACTACTACTACACTACATCCTGGTCTCATCTAAACACAAACCTGTGATCCATCACCCCGTCACTAAACACACACACACACACACACTATCTCTCTACTCCACACCTCATATCCACCACTACCACCCACTCAACTACTACTACTACTACTACTACACCCTGTCTCATCTAAACTAAGAACCTATGGACCATCATACACATCAACTACTACTACTACTACTACTACTACTACATCCTGGTCTCATCTGAAACTACAGAACCTGATGGATCCATCAGTACCAACCAGGTCAGACTAATACTACTACTACTACTACTACTACTACGTACTGGTCTCATCTGAAACTACAGAACCTGATGGATCCATCAGTACCAACCAGGCAGACACTACTACTACTACCACTACTACTACTACTACTACTACTACTGCTACTACTACTACTACTACTACATCCTGTCTCATCTAAACTAAAACCTATGATCCATCAACCAACCAGGTCAGACTACTACTACTACTACTACTACTACTACCATCCTGTCTCATCTGAAACTACAGAACCGATGGATCCATCAGTACCAACCAGGTCAGACTAAACTACTACTACTACTACACTACACGACTGGTCTCATCTAAACACAGAACCTTGATCCATCAGACCAACCAGTCAGACTACTACTACTACTGCTACTACTACTACTACTACTACATCCTGGTCTCATCTGAAACTAGAGAACCTGATGGATCCATCAGTACCAACCAGGTCAGACTACTACTACTACTACTACTACTACTACAATCCTGGTCTCATCTGAAACTACAGAACCTGATGGATCCATCAGTACCAACCAGGTCAGACTAATACTACTACTACTACTACTACTACTACTACATACCGGTCTCATCTGAAACTAGAGAACCTGATGGATCCATCAGTACCAACCAATAAATAACGCTCCAAACTTACGTTTAACTTTGGTGAGGAAAAAGTGTGTCCATGAAAAATCTGATAAGAGTATCTCCCTTTAAGGTTCATTTAGAACTGATAAAACATGATTAATCATGATTAGATATTTTAATTGACAGCCCTCCACATTGAACAGTTGGTGACTTTCATTTTGTTCTGTGGTTTCTCTCTACAGGAAGTATGTGAAGGCATACATTGACTTCCCGAAGCCGCTGGTTGCCGTGGTGAACGGACCGGCTGTAGGAATCTCAGTCACAGTGTTGGGACTCTTTGACCTGGTCTACGCTACAGACCGGGTACTCACACACCCATAAAGTGTCTTCGTATAAGAAGAACAGATCTCAGGAGACATGATGATGTTTGAGCATCGCCTCCCTCTGAATGATTATTTGATAATAATAATGATAATTTGATCCTGAAGCTCTTTGTACAGTCCACATGAATCACTGATCATGGAGTAAAAAGTACACTTGCCCCAAAAAAATGCCCCAAAGGTGAAAGACAGACAACAGAAAATGGAAATACTACCTCATCGATAGTACCTCAAAGTTATACCCAAGTACAGTCAGTACTTTCCTCACTTTCGTTTCCTTTTTCTCTCCCCGTTCTGATTACAAGCGTAGCCTCCTGTGGGAGTGGAAATAAGGCTGCTGATGTTCGTCCACCTCCACAGTGACTGACATTTATAAAACAGAACCAGACGAACGTCATTAATCCAACAGAAACAAGCGTCTGCATGTTGACGAGGTTAATCAGCGACTCTCTCTCCATCAGGCCACCTTCCACACGCCGTTCAGCCAGCTGGGGCAGAGCGCTGAGGGCTGCTCCTCCTACACCTTCCCCAAGATAATGGGCAACGCCAAGGTACTCACCTACACACTGATCCCCACGGTGGGCTAACTAAAGACTGGAGGCTAACTAAAGACTGGAGGCTAACTAAAGACTGGAGGCTAACCAAAGACTGGAGGCTAACCAGAGACTGGAGGCTAACCACAGACTGGAGGCTAACCACAGACTGGAGGCTAACCACAGACTGGAGGCTAACTAAAGACTGGAGGCTAATTAAAGACTGGAGGCTAACTAAAGACTGGAGGCTAACCAGAGACTGGAGGCTAACCACAGACTGGAGGCTAACTAAAGACTGGAGGCTAACTAAAGACTGGAGGCTAACCAAAGACTGGAGGCTAACCAAAGACTGGAGGCTAACCAAAGACTGGA
The DNA here is from genome assembly GCA_947000775.1 of Pterois miles. Lineage (NCBI taxonomy): Eukaryota > Metazoa > Chordata > Actinopteri > Perciformes > Scorpaenidae > Pterois > Pterois miles. The sequence continues at coordinate 1,266,372 of CAMQGK010000028.1, read as the reverse complement.
GGCTAACCAAAGACTGGAGGCTAACCTCAAGACTGGAGGCTAACCACAGACTGGAGGCTAACCAGAGACTGGAGGCTAACCACAGACTGGAGGCTAACTAAAGACTGGAGGCTAACCACAGACTGGAGGCTAACCAGAGACTGGAGGCTAACTAAAGACTGGAGGCTAACTAAAGACTGGAGGCTAACCACAGACTGGAGGCTAACCAAAGACTGGAGGCTAACCTCAGACTGGAGGCTAACTAAAGACTGGAGGCTAACCACAGACTGGAGGCTAACTAAAGACTGGAGGCTAACCAAAGACTGGAGGCTAACCAAAGACTGGAGGCTAACCAAAGACTGGAGGCTAACCACAGACTGGAGGCTAACTAAAGACTGGAGGCTAACCAGAGGCTGGAGGCTAACCACAGACTGGAGGCTAACCACAGACTGGAGGCTAACCACAGACTGGAGGCTAACCAAAGACTGGAGGCTAACCAAAGACTGGAGGCTAACCACAGACTGGAGGCTAACCACAGACTGGAGGCTAACCAAAGACTGGAGGCTAACCAAAGACTGGAGGCTAACCAAAGACTGGAGGCTAACCACAGACTGGAGGCTAACCTCAGACGCCACCACGGAGGCCACCAGCCTGCTGGTCAGACGGCTGGCTACTTAGCTAGCTTAGCTTGCTAATTCCTCCATGCTGTCATGAAACACAGAAAATGAGGTGAACAAAGTCGTCTCTGATCAGGTGATAGCGCTGATAGCAGAGTGTGCTACGTAGCTAACCGGCCAGTTCTAGAGACAATCTAGCGTTAGCTAACATGTTCAGAGAATTATTCTGCCTCCATTTAAGACTCTGCCCACTAAATACGTCACCATGGATCTATACACTGATTGGTTGCTGCTCTAATTGGTACCATGAGGCTAGGTTTCTGATTAAAATATGCCTCTGTGCTGATGTACTTCCTATCATGTAAAGTTGTTGATATGGCAGACCAGAAGGAACCAGGTCTGGTAACTGGTAACTGGTCCCCCTCCATCCAGGCCACAGAGATGCTGCTGTTCAATAAGAAGCTGACCGCGGTTCAGGCCTGTGAACTGGGTCTGGTCACCGAGGTGTTCCCCGACAGCAGCTTCCAGTCGGAGGTCTGGACCAGACTGAAGGTCTACGCCAAGCTGCCCCCCAACGTAAGCATGCACACACACACACACACACACACACACACACACACACACACACACACACACACACTTTTATGTAATTATTAATTTGTGCAGATTAATTGTTTTTTATTGTGTCTATGATTACTTCCATTCAGTGCTCAGTTTTTCACGTCCTGACTGCTGGACCCTGAACTACACATTTATACACAGTATAACAGGATCCTCACTCGAGCTTTAAAACTGAGCCTCATCAGTGTTTGAGCAGTTTCTGACCTCAAAGGCTAAATGCTGAATTAAAAAAAGTCCCAAAAATATCTGAATATTGTTCAAAAGCTGTCTTTAAAAAAGTCCCAAAAATGGCTGGAAAAAAGTCTAAAAACTGTCTAAAAATCTGAAACTAGAGAACCTGATTGAGATTCAGAACCAACCAGGTCAGACTACTACTACTACTACTACTACTACTACTACTACTACTACATCCTGGTCTCATCTGAAACTAGAGAACCTGATGGATCCATCAATACCAACCAGGTTAGACTACTACTACTACTACTACTACTACTACTACTACTACTACTACATCCTGGTCTCATCTGAAACTAGAGAACCTGATGGATCCATCAGTACCAACCAGGTTAGACTACTACTACTACTACTACTACTACTACTACATCCTGGTCTCATCTGAAACTAGAGAACCTGCTTGAGATTCAGAACCAACCAGGTCAGACTACTACTACTACTACTACTACTACTACTACAATCCTGGTCTCATCTGAAACTAGAGAACCTGATTGAGATTCAGAACCAACCAGGTCAGACTACTACTACTACTACTACTACTACTACTACTACTACTACTACTCCTCTGGTCTCATCTGAAACTAGAGAACCTGCTTGAGATTCAGAACCAACCAGGTCAGACTACTACTACTACTACTACTACTACAACCTGGTCTCATCTGATGGATCCATCAGAACCAACCAGGTCAGACTACTACTACTACTACTACTACTACTACTACTACTACTACTACATCCTGGTCTCATCTGATGGATCCATCAGAACCAACCAGGTCAAACTACTACTACTACTACTACAACACATCCTTCTCATCTGATGGATCCATCAGAACCAACCAGGTCAGACTACTACTACTACTACTACTAGTACTACATCCTGGTCTCATCTGAAACTAGAGAACCTGATGGATCCATCAGTACCAACCAGGTCAGACTACTACTACTACTACTACTAGTACTACATCCTGGTCTCATCTGATGGATCCATCAGAACCAACCAGGTCAGACTACTACTACTACTACTACTACTATACTAGTACTACATCCTGGTCTCATCTGATGGATCCATCAGAACCAACCAGGTCAGACTACTACTACTACTACTACTACTACTACTACTACATCCTGGTCTCATCTGATGGATCCATCAGAACCAACCAGGTCAGACTACTACTACTACTACTACTAGTACTACTACATCCTGGTCTCATCTGATGGATCCATCAGAACCAACCAGGTCAGACTACTACTACTACTACTACTAGTACTACATCCTGGTCTCATCTGATGGATCCATCAGAACCAACCAGGTCAGACTACCATGAATGAAGGGATCTGAAGCGAGTAATTAACCCCTTCTGTCTGTCTCTCTGTCAGTCTCTGGCTTTCTCTAAACAGCTGATCCGGTCGATGGAGAAGGAGCGTCTCCACGCCGTGAACGACGCCGAGGTGGAGCGTCTGACGGAGCGATGGACGTCAGACGAGTGCTTCAACGCCGTCATGAGCTTCTTCCAGGCCAAGGCCAAACTCTAGGGACTAATCACTGTTAAACGGTAGAAGCAGGTCAGTCCTCGCAGCTCTCAGGCACATGGATTCATTCTTAGATGGTACGTATGAGTGATTAATGATGAACTTGTTGCATACAAAGTAGTTTCACTACTGGATCTGATGGAGCACTTGTCATTCTCCTTTTCTAACGTTTTAACAGACTTACCGAGCCCCGATCAGATGTAGAGCCTTTACGAACACAGCATACTCAGTATAACACGTCGGTGAACTCTAGCAATGACTACGCAGCTCCGCTGTGACTTTTACTTCTTTACATCTATGGCGCATTCACACCAAAGTGGTTCGGTCCAATTACATGAAGAGGCGAACAGACACGGATTCGTGCTGAGTGCCGCAAACACGCAAAATTTGTGAAAGCCTGTCAACGTTGAGATCTCTGATTGTTGCTGAACCTGAAACGGAGGCAACACATATCGCCATTGTTCATTATATTTGTACAGAAACGAACAAAACCACAGTCGCTGCCTGGCTCTGATTCAACCAGACTCCATTCAGAAAACAAGCATTTTAACAGCTGTCTGCTTGTCGTTCTGCAGACAGACCTGACAGAGCATCAGTTCAGACTGTTTACTGATCAGCATCATGATGGAGTTATTTCAGCATCATTCTGATCTGGTTATTGATATTAAATCACAGCTCAGTCTGTTTATTGTGGGTTCATACTCAGTAGTGATCCAGTCAGTGTGATGGTATGAACCCAGACAGGACGGAGTTTGGTTCTCTGACATATCTGGACTTCAACATGTACAAAGCAGCTGCAGTGGTGATTTCTAACATGTTGATGGAGGAAATGTTGTTTGTATCCATGGAGACAAGCTCCTCCTCCTCTCAACAGATGATACCGGCGGTCCA
>CAMQGK010000028.1:1210000-1257500 GCA_947000775.1 Pterois miles | reverse complement strand
TAGCTATGGTTACCGTTAGCTATGGTTACCGTTAGCTATGGTTACCTTTAGCTATAGTTACTGTTAGCTATGGTTACCTTTAGCTATAGCTACCGTTAGCTATGGTTACCTTTAGCTATAGTGACCTTTAGCTATAGTTACCGTTAGCTTTAGTGACCTTTAGCTATAGTTACCGTTAGCTATGGTTACCGTTAGCTATAGTTACCTTTAGCTATGGTTACCGTTAGCTATAGTGACCTTTAACTATAGTTACCGTTAGCTATAGTTACCGTTAGCTATAGTTACCGTTAGCTGATAGCTGTTAGCAGCCGGTGGGCAGCACAGTCCTGCTTGGCTAAATAAGGAGCTAACATTATGACGCATTAAATCTACATTCAGTAAACGTGAGATTTGGGGCAAAACGTATGTTACCACGATGTGTGTAGTCCTGTAAAAGGACCTTCTGATTGGTTGACGACCCCTCTGAGCCACAGCCGCATCGTCCCTCTGATGATGGATTACACTTATTTTCAGTGTATTTGAAATAAAAATGAAAACATAAATGTCTTCACGTTGTGTGGAAAAGTTTCATTCAGCGTTTACAGGTTTTCATTAATTTGTCCGCCTCCTCAGGAGCCTGAGCTACGCCAGCTGCTCCCGTTTATTCCAGCTTGTCTTCACAGGAAGAAATGTAATATATTCCTGCACAACGGCGTCTTCAATCCAGGCAGAACATTTTCTGAGATTACAGTTTGGGGAATAATTAGTCTGTCAGACTCAGATGACGGCCGCCTCCACCTCCTTTAGGTCGTAGTGGAGAGGAGGTTCTGTGGATGTGGCCGGTCGGGGGTGGACACATCCTTCACCCGAAATACTAGACAGGTGTCTGGAAAAAAACTGCTGCCAAGTCTGCAGTTTCACCATCCGCTCGTCGTCCTCCTCGACCCCGTCAGTCACGTCTCTGGGCTCAGCTCTTCTGTTTCAACCAGGATGTCGTGTTTTCTGGACTACAAAAAATGCCTTCTAGACCTGGTTGATGGCTTCGCTTTAAAAGTCTCAGACTCAGTCAGTACCTTCAGGTCCAGTACTCGTAGTTCCTTCTACCTGAGCTGCTACTGACTCATCAACGCCTGGAAACTAAAATATCAATATATATTAATAATAAAATGTCTCATTTCATCAGCCAAGAAACAGAAATTACCGATTTGACCTTTTTAGTTTAGGTTTCCAGTTGATTCACCCAAAACACTTCGTTCATGTTTCAAACGCAGTCCGAGTGTCAGTGAACTGGTCAGACTGTTTGATCATCACTATACAGGACGTCGGTTTGTCCAGCTGAAGGCGGCTGTCAGCTGTTTCCATTCAGATTTCAGCAGGTAAACGTTTACTGGGGAAAGTCAGTACTGTACAGTACTGTAGTACACAGAAACAGGATATGTACATGTGTTTTTATGCAGTAAAAGTATTTGTTCAGCCATGACGTGACGCGTCACAACGCTGTAAATAATCAACCCAAAATCTCATCCATAACAATAAAAAATATAAAAACCCTGCGGGGATGAAGAGTAGCTGTGGTCAGAGATGCAGTATGAACCGATATGTCTGATCGATTCTGATCGCTGAATGGATCGTTTTGCTTGACGGCTCTAGTTGTGAAGACGGTCTGAGGATCATCTGGTGGGTTTGGATCATCAGGATATGAACCAGCGAGGTTTGATTGAACGAATGAGACTTTCTGATCAGCTGTGAACAAGCGATTTGAGTCAAACTGAGTCAAAGCCAGCGAGAAAAACGGCGTCATCGCGTCCTTCACGCCGTCTCCGTCGTCTCTGGCGGTTGGACTGTAACCGCAGACCGGCGGCGTGCAGGGAGATTTCCTCTCAAACCGTCGGGGAGCCAATCACATGACGGCCGCTCCCCGAAGGGACCAATCATCAATCAGTGGCCGTGACATGGACCTGATGACCGCCATCTGTTACACAGAGGTGAAGACGGTTTTTCGTGCTTCATGGTTTTCTCTTTTTCTTCATCTTCTTGCTTTTTATTCTGTTTGCAAGGAATGATCAAGCTTTTTCTCATAAATATCTGACTTTAATTTTGAGTTTCTGATTTTTTTTCTCACAAATTTATGATGTTATACTTCCAGAGAATATTCAGCTTAATTTTAAACTTTTTTCTTGCACATTTACGAGTTTTTTCTGTCTGACTTAAATCTCAGTTTCAGAGTTTTTCCTCATATTTATTGAAATATGCTGCAGGACAATCAGAAAACAAAGAATGATCAAATAATTTACTGAGATGATCGATAAAGAGGAGGAAGGTGAGAAAGAAAAGACAAAAAAGACAGGAACATTAACTGGATAAAAAACAGCAAGCGAAACAAATAAAAGCTGAAGAGGAGAAACATGAACGAGGGAAGAGAAAGAGGACGATGAAGAAATGTGAATGAAGGCAGAGAAAACTGAGAAAGAAAGGAAGAAGAGAAAAGAGGAATAAAAGAAAAGAAGGGAGGATGGAGGGATAGAGCTTGAAGGAGAAAAAGGCAAAGGAGAGAAGAGGAAGAGTCGTCCATCTTCATCCTCCATTCGCTGCTGATGGATGGTTGTCAGAGGTCAAAGCCTCCAGAGGTCAAAGGTCACGAGGTTTACCTGCAGACCTCTCAGAGACACTTCCCTCCCTTCGTCTGACGGTGACCTCTTCCTGTCTTCTCCATCTTCACCTTCATCACTTTTCTTCTTCTTTCCTCGTCTCACTGTCTCCTTCTCTTTCCTTCTTTGCGTAAAAATGAATCAGCTTGTTTTTGACACAAGTTATTAAAATGTCTTTTATATGTACAGACGTTAAAAATGTTTGAGCATCGGAACCGAAGACGAAAGTAGAACGACGAGAAGAACTCTCTTATCTTATCTTAATCTTAAAGAACCGAAAACTATTGTTGGGTTGTTTTTGTCTTATCTTATCTTAATCTTAAAGAACCGAAAACTATTGTTGGGTTGTTTTTGTTCTTATCTTATCTTTATATCTTTAACAGGAACCGATTAGCTATTATTAGGTTGTTTTTGTTCATTAGCTAACTTTATATGTTTATCAGGAACATTAGCTAACATTAGCTTATATCGATTCGCTAACAATAACGAACATTAGCTAATGTTAGCTTACATCGATTAGCTAACAATAACGAACATTAGCTAATGTTAGCTTACATCAATTAGCTAACAATAACGAACATTAGCTAATGTTAGCTTACATCGATTAGCTAACAATAAGGAACATTAGCTAATGTTAGCTTATATCAATTAGCTAACAATAACGAACATTAGCTTTTAATGTTAGCTTATAATAAGGAACGTTAACTAACATTAACTTCTGTCGATTAGCTAACAATATGGAATGATTAACTAACATTAGCTTATATCGATTATCTAACAATAACGAACATTAGCTTTTATTGATTAGCTAACAATAAGGAACGTTAACTAACATTAACTTATGTCAGTTAGCTAACAGTAATGAATGTTAACTAACATTAGCTTATATTGATTAGCTAACAATACGGAACATTAGCTAATGTAAGCTTATATTGTCTTTTTTCTTGTAAATGTTTGAGTTTTTCTCGTCAATTTATGACTTTAATCCCAGCGAGTCTGCCTGGTCCAATACGGTGCCAATGTTGATGTAGGATCCAGGGGTCAATGTGGCGTCTATGTATATACAGTATGTCCATGTATATAAACACATCACACAGTAGAAGGTGGGATGTCTCAGTCAGCATCGGTATGCTGGACGGACGGACGGACGGACACTGAACCAGGTGAGTGTGTTGGTAAAGAGGAGTTCAGGTGAAGTTCGTGACTTTATGTGGGACAGCTTACAGGCTCGGTACGACGTTCTGCCGTAACATCCCTCCTAACCTCGTAGATCAGCGCTAATGTGCAGAGCGGTCCTCGGAGAGGGTGAGCGGGTTCACAGCAAACAACCCGAGACAGAGATACCGCTGTGTTCCAGTCCGCTGGGAATAACCGTCGGAGGAGCTTTGGCGGTTAAAAGCGTCGACTTGGAAGAGCGTTTGAACTCGTTTGAAGCTCCAGACTGGAGGTTTCTCTCCGTGTCATAATTATTTTTAGCCTTTTCACACTTGGTTGAACCCACTTCTGGTGGTTTCCTGCTGCACCTGTACTGGAGCCGCAGTGCATTCTGGTCTCTGGCCTGCTGACACATCAATATTTTCCACAGAGTTCACAAAAACTAAGCTCATCTAAGCTCATTAGTCGACTTTAAGTTAAGGTGAGGTTGTCTCTGCTGTTGGCAATGAACATGCTGTGTATCCAGTTATAGAGCTGTCAATCAACTGAAATAATGGCAATTAATCCCATGTTTTATATCTGTTCTAAATGTCCCTTAAAGGAGATCAGTCCAGTAATTAATCCTCTGATCAACATGTTACTGGACTAATATGACTGCTTTATGTAAATGTATGTATATATTTATTATAGTAAATCAATAACACCACTAATCAATAACAGATATTGTCCAGAAACCCTCCCAGGTTCTGACTTTAGCATCAACAATCTGCTCCAATCAGAACATGACAAACTGCAGCCCAACAGACAACAACAGCTGTCAGTGTGTCAGAGTGCTGACTTGACTAGGACTTGATCCAGACTGACTGGGACTATCAGAAAGTGGGCATGTCTGTAAAGGGGGGACTGGTGGGACCGGTGACCCTCCTAGCAGTGCTAACCACTGCTCCACGGTGCCTCCTTTGTCCAGCCCTCATCGGTCCACAAACACCAACCCTGACGGCCTCCGGTGGATCGAAGCTCCGTTCAGCTGTTGATCCAGAACCAGTCTGGATCCTTCGGGTCGGCGACCGGAGTCTTCTCCGTGTTTCAGTCTCTGCAGCAGTTTCAGTCGTGGTGATTTAAGGCGACTTCGCCTCCACGTGTCCTGAGCTGACTCTCAGCTCTGCAGTAATCTGTGCAGAGATATCGTCTCTGGGGAAGGAGGTTATCCAGGGAGAGTCGGACGTTTTCCTCCCAATTTAAACCGAGAGCGTCGGGGGTCGCTCGCCCACTCAACCAATCAGACTGATGCATTTCTAGGTTGAGTTCCTCCAGAGTTTAATGGGAGCAGAAGATGAAACTTCACAGCAGAAAAACAAAAGAAGAGCTGAATTCACCTGAACTGGCCTCCAAACATAGGAGGAGGAGGAGGAGGAGGACGACAAGGAGGAGGAGGAGGAGGAGGAGGACGAGGAGGAGGATGAGGACGAGGAGGAGGAAGAGGAGGAGAGGAGGAGGAGGAGGACGACAAGGAGGAGGAGGAGGACGACAAGGAGGAGGAGGAGGACGACAAGGAGGAGGAGGAGGAGGAGGACGAGGAGGAGGAGGAGGAGGAGGAGGATGAGGACGACAAGGAGGAGGAGGAGGAGGACGAGGAGGAGGAGGAGGAGGAGGACGAGGAGGAGGAGGAGGACGAGGAGGAGGAGGAGGACGAGGAGGAGGAGGAGGACGAGGAGGAGGAAGAGGAGGAGGAGGAGGAGGACGACAAGGAGGAGGAGGAGGACGAGGAGGAGGAGGATGAGGACGACAAGGAGGAGGAGGAGGAGGAGGAGGACGAGGAGGAGGAGGAGGAGGAGGAGGACGACAAGGAGGAGGAGGAGGAGGAGGACGAGGAGGAGGAGGAGGATGAGGACGACAACGGGGAGGAGGAGGAGGAGGAGGAGGAGGACGACAAGGAGGAGGAGGAGGAGGAGGAGGAGGAGGAGGAGGATGAGGACGACAACGGGGAGGAGGAGGAGGACGACAGGAGGAGGAGGAGAGGAGAGGAGGAGGATGAGGACGAGGAGGAGGAGGAGGATGAGGACGACAACGGGGAGGAGGACGACGAGGAGGAGGAGGAGGAGGAGGAGGAGGAGGAGGAGGAGGAGGAATCATTGATTGATGAAGAACAGCAGAAAGGGTGAGAGACAAGATAACGAAAGAAGAAAGGAGGGAAGGTTTTAGTGGAGACACGACGAGGTGAAAAGTTCACATCAGCTGTTGTTTAATAACACTAATAAATCTTTAACGATCAATATTTCAGAACATCATCAACATTAATGCTGATTTGGTTTCAAAAATTAAAAGTACATCAGAAATTTTTAAACATGATTAATATAATAATGAATTATGTAACTAAGTACAATGATATATTAAAAATGAAAAATACAATTATTTCCATTAAAAATGAAATAATATGCTAATAAAATAAATAATAATATACAAAAATAATAAATCTAATTTATACTATAATACAAAATATACGAATAAAATAGTAAAAAGTACATTATTAAATTTAAATCCTGTGGACATTAGACAGTCTGATTCTGCCTTCCCCTCCATCCAACCCCTTCAAAATAAAAGCCACATAGAATAACTATCTTAACAGGAGGCTCAGGGTGACATCTACCATACCTCTTTCTTATAGACCAGCTATCCTGTAGACATCGGAAAGTATAATTCTACCCTCCTCCTTCAAAATAAAAGCCCCATAGAGTATCTTTATATCGTACCTCTTTCTTATGGAATAACATCCCGGTGGACATCAGACAAAAAAAAAAGAAAAAGCCACATAGAGTAACTGTTTCATTACAGGCAGCTCAGGTTGAGACTTGTTTCAAAATAAAAGCCACAACTCTCACTGTATGTAAACAGGAAACTAGGAATGGATCTAGTTTTTTGAAATAAAAGCCCCGTCCAACAGTCCAGAACCCAAAGATGTTCAGCTTAAATTCGCACATAAAGACGTGAAGGCTGCAGGTGATATGATGATGACATAAGCTTATAATAACACCTTGATTTTAGATTGAATATCACTGATTGTGTTATTATTTTTGCAGTCCCAGCAAAATGTGATGTTAGTGTTGACTTTGAGGCGTTTATTTACCTACTTTAATGCTGCATTGTGAAGTACTTTTTTCATTACAAGCTGTATACTTGAATAATTGATCCTCCCTCTGTTTGATAACGACGACTGAGATATTACCGCAGTGTTTCCCGTGCAGAGCTGGTGGCGGTCTGGTCTTCGGCCGTTCTTGGCGACCTTCCTGAGGACACGCCGCCTGTGATCGTCCTCCCACCAGAGACTCTCCTCGCTCTGCAATCAGCTCCACATTTACATTCAGATGGCTGCGCTGAGGCTGCTGGAATGTAAATGTACCCAGAGATCAGCTGGGGACTCGTGCAGATTGAAGAGGGAGGAGGAAGGTGACCGCAGCTTCACACCTGTCCTCAAATGACATTCACCGGCCGGCCCCGAACCCCAACCGCCAGGATTTAATCAGAGAGGAGCTCTTGGAGTGAAAATCACCTCCGTTTTAAAGGCACTTTGCGAGCATTTCTGGATCTTTGTGTTTCATCTCCCACAGTGTGACACCCCAACACCTACTGACAGGATTCATGGTCCCCAGAGTTTCACTGACCTCCACCTTTCCTCTGGTGCTGCAGTAAGGCTAACACTCCTCCTTCATTCCTAGCCCCCATGACGTTTTGTATGAATTATGGGCGCAACTTCCGGTGCGTCGTGTCACTGAACTGGAACCAATGTTTTTCCTAGTCGTTTGCAGCCACTCAAAGCTCTTTCCACCACAGCATTCACCCATTCACTCACATTCATACACTGATATCGGAGGCTGCTAAGGCGCCAACTCTGCCCATCAGGATCTGATCTAAATACTTATTCACATCCCGATGGCCATGTCTTCAGGAGCAATGTGGGGTTAAGTGTCTTGGTTAGCTGTCGCCATCTTGGTTTTTGGCCGTCACCATCCCGAAAACACGTCACTAACGTCAACAAATAAACTGTGATGAATGTCATTAACGTAACTTACAAAACAAAACTCTGGTCAACAGCGGTCTCAAAGACTGATTGGCTGGTTGAAGTCCTGTGTTTGATTGACCCATCGACCTCCCACCTGACCACCATAAGTGGTCTTTTGTGCTTTTACTGTAGCATTTATTTGCAGATGCCTTTACTTAGCAGTGAATACAGGATACATGACATAAAAATGACATGCAGAAACCAAGATACTTATTGCACACTAAACGCATGATCGGGCCATTTATACTGTGTTTGGTGTGAACAGGCTGGATATTGATGTGGATGGGTTTACACTATCATATCATCATCATAGGCTTCAAAACGACCGTCCACAAACCAGAGGGTGACATGACGGTGACTATGTCCACTTCTTCTATACAGACTATGATAGAGACACTTGGAATACTAGAACGTTGTTTCTGGTAAATGTTTGCTGTGTCTCTCTCAGCCCATGTTCAGGTCTTGCTGCCATGGCCTTCACAATGACCTGGTGGTAAAAATCCGGCGGCAGCGAAGCGAAGCGGCGGTCATCTCAGGCCGCACACTCATCATCACCCAAACTAAAAACCCTGATTGAGATTCAGAGGAGAGAGCTCCACTCACCCCGACGTGACTCCTCTGAGCAGAGGGAAATCACACCCTTCAGACGGCAGATTATTCTCCGTTTCCTTCCTCGGCCAGCTGACAGAGGAGTAATGACTCCCGGTTGTATTCCCCACCAGCGGCTGGCTGCTCTTTCACAAGTCGCTGTGAAGCTTCTGGTTCACAGACTTTATTGCAGTGTGGTTTAGTTGTGAGCGGGGATCAAAGTTTGATCTGTCACCCAGAAACTGGAAAAGTTTGAAGCCGTTTTCACGTCAGTGTTGCTGCTTTCCATTAACACACTGTTTAAACTGGGACCTGACCAGCACACAGCAGGCCAGCGTCTCCCTTGTCATTTATGGGTTGGAGTTATTAAAGGATTCTTTAAGTGCAGATTTAATAGTGCTGTTGATATAAAACATCTCTGATGACACAGCCCATTCTCATTCCCAGGGCCTCAAATAACGCGTTATCACACCTCTTGGCGTGTGATAACGACGCACAAAGCATCCTTTAGTCCCTGCATGGGACACACCAGGCTTTCAGCTTACTGCAGCGTAAACCCATCCACATAATATCCAGCCTGTTCACACCAAACACACTATAAACGGCCCGATCATACATAAGCCGTTTAGTGTGCAATAAGTACGCCAATCTTGATTTCTGCATGTCATTTTATGTCATGTATCCTGCACTCACTGCTAATTAAAGGCATCTGCATATAAATGCTACAGTAAAAGACCACTTATGGTGGTGAGGTGGGAGGAGGATGGGTCAATCAAACAAAGGACTTCAACAAAGAAGTCAAGTGTTCAAGACCGTTGTTGACCAGTGTTTGGTTTTGTAAGTTACGTTAGTGCCATTTGTCACATTTTATTTGTTGACGTAAGTGATGCGTTTTCAGGATGGAGACGGCCAAAAACCAAGATGGAGACGGCCAAAAACCAAGATGGAGACGGCCAAAAACCAAGATGGAGACGCCAAAAACCAAGATGGAGACGGCCAAAAACCAAGATGGCGTAAAAAGATGGTGATGGCCAAATGATGGTGCGTGTGACACCTGTGCTGAGGTGTGAGCAGATGCGACCCCGGTCGCCAACCCCGGTCGCCCCTGCACTCCTTCATTTAAGCCGGCGAACCACTTCAACAAGTTCACACCGGCTTGACTGGCAGCTGCAGCCTCCCCGAGGTGACACCAGGACACTCTGGGCCAACGTTTGATGTGGCTGGAGGTGTTTAATTTAACTTCAGTCCCTGTATTTATGAGGGAGGCCTGCTCTGCTATGCATGAGGGACATTTACATTTAACACAGCCATTCGACCCACATACGAAATGAGAGAAAGAAAGAGGAGAAGATGAATGTAAAAAAAGAAGAGATGGAGAAAAGAAATGAAGGAGAGGAGAGGATCTGATGGGGAGAGAGGCTGCGAGTGACTCGCTTTAGGCTGAATTTGAATATGAAAGCATATTTTTTCCCTATACTGCAGCCTGAAGGAGCAGCACTAAGAGGACGACACATAAGTTCACACCATGAACTGAAATGAACTTCAGCCATGAAGAAACTCTCTCCCTCTCATTCAATGTGTGATATGAAGCGTCAATATTTCCTCAGATTTTCTGGGATTATGGATTTTAATTTTACAAAGCTGCCCTGCGACCTGACAGTTCCCCAGAAATTCCAACATTGCTGAATGTCATGCAGCCAGTACCTCAGACAGGAAACAGTCAACAAGCAGCTCACCTGGCGGACCGATGAGTCCATTCATTTAGAGGGACACCCGGGAGTTCGTTATCGTCTCTACGGACATCATGAGTTTGTTATCCTCTCGGACACCTGGGAGTTCGTTATCGTCTCTACGGACATCATGAGTTTGTCATCGTCTCTACGGACACCTGGGAGTTCGTTATCGTCTCTACGGACATCATGAGTTCGTTATCGTCTCTACGGACATCATGGGAGTTTGTTATCGTCTCTCTCTGTTTTTTTTCTTCTCTACGGACCTCATGAGTTTGTTATCGTCTCTACGGACACCATGGGAGTTCGTTATCGTCTCTACGGCCGGGAGTTCGTTTTCCGGACATCATGAGTTTGTCATCGTCTCTACGGACACCTGGGAGTTCGTTATCGTCTCTACGGACATCATGAGTTCGTTATCGTCTCTACGGACATCATGAGTTTGTTATCGTCTCTACGGACATCATGAGTTTGTTATCGTCTCTACGGACACCTGGGAGTTCGTTTGCAATTTAGCAAGCTAGCTTGTGGGTAAACATAATGAAGGCAATGTAGGTGAAAGTTGAGGTCGTTGAGAACATTTTTCTCAGACATATTATAAAGTTTGGTAACACTTGTATAGTATGTCATAGTTATTAGGTGATTAGGAAGCCTATTTGAAATTTCTTTGGAATTACTGTCAAATTATCCCAACATTTACCTCAAAATTGATCAAAAATGACTTCATTATAAACTCCACTATTTCCCAGTAGCTGGTAATTTATTTAAAACATTTTCAGGAATCGAATAATTGGTCTGCTTTCATAAAATTTCTACTGAGGAGGTCATGTGACAGTGTTTTCATGCTCTGCTCTTACTTTCCCTCTTCAGGGCTGCAGACCTGACGAATACCAGGTGTGCTCGCTGCTTTCAAGGCAGACAGAACTCCTCACACACCTGGGTTCTTGGTTTTTGGTTGTCTTGTTTTAACAGCAAGACATCCATGCAGGAAACCGATGGATTATCTACTCCGGGTAGGGAATGAGTCTTTACCCCAAGTGAAGGAGTTCAAGAACCTCGTGGTCTTGTTCATGAGTGAGGGAACAATAGAACGTGAGATTGGCCGGAGAGTTGGAGCAGCGGGGCGGTATTACAGTGCCTTTACCGTACCGTTGTGACGAAAATAGAGCTGAGCCAGAAGGCAAAGCTCTAGATCTACCAGTCAGTCTTTGTTCCCACTCTCACCTATGGTCATGAGGTCTGGGTCATCGCAGGTACAAGCTGCTGAAATGGGTTTTCTCAGGAGGGTCGCTGGCATCTCCCTCAGAGATAGGGTGAGAAGCTCAGCCATCCATAAGGGACTCAGATAGAGCTGCTGCTGCTTTGGGTTGAAAGGAGCCAGTCGAGGTGGTTCAAGCCCCCCTGGGGGCCTCCTAACCTGTTGTGTAAACTCCTTCCATCACTCTCCAGCCCGAGGAGGACGATGCACACATCTATCTGCTGTTAATCCCTTGGGCTCATCTGCACTCTGCTGTAAACTCTCTGCATGATCAAGGAACGAGGTATGAGCGCATAAAAGTCAAACCGCAGATGAGCATGGTGTCCCAAAACATTCATTTCATCTCCATAATGCATTACAGCTTTTTTCTGACGCATGGGAAGCATGTTAAGGGTTGGAGAGGCCTTTAGAGCCGCTGCTTTGACTCAAAAAGCTGCCTCCTTTACATTATGCATCACTGTAAAAGCTACTGGACCACTTCTGATGACTTTTGGGGAGATGAACTGAGGACAAACCAGCAGAACAGAAATGTTCTCTTTTCAACTCAGATTGCTGATACAGGTAAACTCTTACAGCACCGCGGCAGAGTTCCTCAAGTCTTTTTAACAGGTGTTTATGAAAACGTTGTGACGTGTTTCTAGTTACGTCTCGTTTTTTGTTACGTGTAGTGACTTTTGTGATGTGGCATGATGGCGTATGTACTGTATCTATGACATGAATGGTCAGTTTCTTGTCAATGACTGAACTCCGGTCCTCTGTCTATGAATCAAGTTTAACATGTAGCAGGGAAATGCTGTGATGCATTGTGGGAGAAACGAAGGCGACGGCAACCCTGGTGAGATCTAAATTGTCTTTTTGTAATGCTGAACAGGTTTGTGTTACCTGTAGAGAGTTCCCACGAGGTACCAATGAATACACAACGCTGTGGTTAAACTCTCCCTGATGTTCCTGCTTTCCTCGCTGTGTATATGTGTGTGGTTTTGGAAACATCCTGATTGTGTGGTTCTGGTTTTGGATTGTTGATTAGCTTCATTAGTTTCCTGCTCACGCTCTGCCTCTCTGTGTTGTGGTTTTGGTCTGGCGTCCTCTCTCTGCAGGATTACAGTCTGAGCTGAGCTCCCATCAAACCCCCTGCTCCACGAAACCCAGAAACATTCCTCTGACTTCACGGTCAACTTGAGGCTGGTTGATCGTTCTCAGAAAACCTGTCAGAAATATTGTCTGTATGCACGAGAAACGCACAATTCATAGCTGCCTCTTCCGTTATTCACCACTTCATTTGATCGAGTACGGAACACTGTCAGAGCAGCAGCATGTAGATCATTTTCTGGCTTTACTTACTTTTTCTATTATGTATATACTAATTTATTTATTTTATTGTATTAATACTGTTTTTAAATCTATGCTTCTTGTCTTTATTGCACTATCCACTTTGCTGCTGTAATGTGTGAATTTCCCCACTGTGGGACCAATAAAGGAATATCTTATCTTATCTTATCTTATTTTCAACATCAGGCCGAGTCTATGTCTTAAACACAGGTTTCTACTGCTTGGGAGGTTCTAGTGGTCATTTAGAAGGTTCTAGTGGTCATTTAGAAGGTTCTAGTGGTCATTTAGGAGGTTCTAGTGGTCATTTAGAAGGTTCTAGTGGTCATTTAGGAGGTTCTAGTGGTCATTTAGGAGGTTCTAGTGGTCATTTAGGAGGTTCTAGTGGCCATTTAGGAGGTTCTAGTGGTCATTTAGGAGGTTCTAGTGGTCATTTAGGAGGTTCTAGTGGCCATTTAGGAGGTTCTAGGGAACGAGACGATGGGTTTAAAGGTGTTTTAAAAATACCAATACATGTATGTGTCATGTAGACATTTAACTCACTGTCAGTGATTATAGGTCAGTGGGTAAAGTGTTGTTCATGATCCCAGTACCCCCCCCCCCCCCCAACCTCCAGATGTGCCCTTTGACCTTGTCTGACTGTTTTTCATGTGTAGGTGTGTGTGATGTTCCTGCATTAGTGATGAGTGTGAGTTCAGTGTTCAGTTGTGTGTTGTGGTGAAGCAGCGCCACCTCAAACAGGAGTATCTGCTGAATCATCTCTTGTACGTCTGACACACACACACACACACACACACACACACACACACACACACACACACACAGTGCTGACTAATCACTGCTGGAGGATTTTACAGGTGTTGCAAACACACAGTGGGGCAGCGCTCACACACACTTCCTTATATGGTCATCATTAACATGGACGTCCTTCTCAATGATGATGATCAGATTATTTTATATTTATGTTCATTTATTCTGAATTTATTAAACGCACACAGTGTTGGAATCATGGGAGCTGCTGCCTTCATTATTAGATTAAAACTACTCTGACGAATGGAGGCAGACTTGGACTCAAGTCCCAGACTCGGAGCAGGAGGTTCAGAACCATCAGTGTCTTAATGACAGAAACGGGTCAGAACACAGGACGGCAAAACGAGCAGGCAAACAAATACAGGACAGCAGGAAGAAGGCGGAATATTCAGGCACAGTTAGTCAAAACCAGGAGGAAAAGCTGCTGAACGCCTCTCATGAGGGAGGAAGACGAACTGGCCAGCAGGAAGAGGAGGCACTCATTATATACTGGTGAGGGGAGGGGCTAACGAGAGACAGGTGACACAATCAGGGCGGGAAGACGATCAGACACAGGTGAGTGGAGGCGAAAGTAGGTCAGCTGTGTCATTCATTCATTCAGGAAACACAAGGGGATGAAAGGATTTCACAATAAAACAGGAAGTGAACACATAGAACATAAAAAAACAAGAAAAATTATGACCGAAGACCTGCCGGACGTTACAACTACAGGTTTCTCTATTTAGGTCTAGTCTAGTACACACACACACACACACACACACACATATATATATATATATATATATATATATATATATATATATATATATATATATATATATATATATATAGTAAGTCTTCAGTACTAGAACCCGTCAGTGATGGACTGTACTGAGCTCCAGAAGCAGTGCTGTGGTACAGTGGGACAGACAGGAAGTGATGTCAGGATGTGTGTGCGTTAGTGTGCATGTGGTCTGATGTGTGTCGAGTCACCAGATGTTGTCCTCTGCTGAGTCAGAACAGAAAGTGATGCCTTGTTGTGGTCTGGGGCTGCTGTACGTCCAGGTGTGTGATCACACGCCGAGCGGGTTAACGCCGACGCCGACAGCATACGCAGCAGGTCGCGAGGTCGCACCGAGCGCTTCAAAGGCGTCTGCAGCGTTTCACCGGTTTCACCAGACATCCTCTCACTGCTGAGACCACGGTGGATCGTTTCCCATCTACTGAAGCTGTTTTCAGCAGAAATAACAATTAACATGCCATCACCTTGTGATTGATCATGATAGTCCATAGCTAATCACAATATAGATATATAAAGTATATATAAGTATAGACATATATGTATGTGTATATAGATAGTTTATTTAATCATGTATTAAATGTGTGTATTGCATTTATTTTTAATTCTTCATTTATTTTTACATTAATTATTTTGTTAACCAATGAGACCAGATTAGCCGACCGCTACGCTGCTGGAGGAGGAGACGGCTGGATAACGCTGGTTAGCTAGCTAGCTAACTGCTGTCCTCCTGGTGAAGTAGCCTCCTAGCGGTGAGGACTGAGGGACCGTGACCCAGCTCTGTCTGCTGCTGGACTCATTATCTGTAGCATGGAGGAATAGCGGAGTTAGCAGCAGCAACTGCTGTCCTCCTGGTGAAGTAGCCTCCTAGCGGTGAGGACTGAGGGACCGTGACCCAGCTCTGTCTGCTGCTGGACTCATTATCTGTAGCATGGAGGAATTAGCATGGTAGTTAGCTAGCGAGCTAACTGCTGTCCTCCTGGTGAAGTAGCCTCCTAGCGGTGAGGACTGAGGGACCGTGACCCAGCTCTGTCTGCTGCTGGACTCATTATCTGTAGCATGGAGGAATTAGCAAGCTAAGCTAGCTAAGTAGCAGCTGTCTGACCAGCAGGCTGGAGGTCAACGGCAGCGCTGTAAAGATAAACTGAGGGCGTATAAATCTTTGGATGTCTATAGTTAACTATCCTTCAGTAAAGTCAGTCAAAAAGAGAGTCGGACAATATCAGGTTGTGTTAAGTAAAGACGTATACATGATATAAAGACTTGACGTCAGAGGACGACGAAGAGGAGGAGAGGGAAGCAGAGAGTAGAGGAAGGTAAACCACTGTACTTGTGTCAGTAGTTGAAACCGTTCTGCAGTAAAATATCAGCATTTTCTGTAGTGTGTGTGGATTCAGAGCCGACATGTCTGATCTACAGTCTGAAGTATAAATAGGACGATAAGTCAAACAGAAAAACCAAACTGGTGGAGATGTGGACTTTCTGACAATGACTGTCTGAGTAAAGCAGCAATTAGAGGCTGAGTGAGACTCAGGTCCCATTTAATTACACAAACCCAACTCCTCATCTGCACAGCATAACCTGCACTGTGTAAATATATAGTTATATATAAACTGCTGTGTAAAGTGAGTGGAGAGCTTCCACAGAGCTGACCGTCAGTCACATGTGTCCCGATGCTCATTCATCTCGGCCTCACATTTTCTCATATTTTACTAATAATCTCTGCATATGTTTCACATATTTATGAATGTCTTTCATGCTTTTAGGTTGTAGAAAGTCCTCTTTACAAGTAGTTAATTTTTTTCTGATATTTTTAGTTATTAGTTATTTTAGTTAGTTTTCACAAATCTTAGATATTTCCCTGATTTTTGGGGATGTTTTTGGATATTTTTAAAATGTTTTTTTTTTCAATATTTTAGTAATATTGTTCGCATATTTTTCACATATCTGTGTTTCATGCTTTTTACTTATGTTATTTACTTTAGTTTTAACATACTTACTAATGTTTTTCTTTTTTACATATTTTATTAATATTTTAGGACATTTTCCTGATATTTTTCAGTATTTTTTTGACATATATAACTTTTTAAAAATATGTTTCATGTATTTTTCAGACATTTTTCACATATTTTTCAGACATTTTCCCACATTTTGGGGATATCTTTGGGATATTTTTCAATATGTTTTTCAATATTTTACAAACATTTTGTGGATATTTTTCTTTTTTTTTTTTTTACAATATTTTACTAATATTTTTGGGATATTTTTTTCAAAATGTTACTAATAATGTTTTGATATTTTTCAATAGTTTTCAATTTTTTACTAATAATTTCTGGATATTTTTTGATTTTTTTTCCAGTATTTAACTAATCATTTTTCTTTTTTTTCAATATTTTACCAATAATTTGGGGAAATGTATGTCTGGATGTTGTTTGACAGTGTTATCTTGTAGAGAGTCCTCTTTACTAATAGATGTAATTATATTAATATATGGAGAACAAAACCACTTTAACAGGAACAGGTTCCTGTTTCAGTGTCAAGGTCACAGTAATAATAATAATAATAATAATTCACAGCTGCTTTGTGCTGCTTTTGCAAAGCTCTTCTTCAAACTTCAGTGTCCTCACTTTTAAAAAATGTGCGGTAGTGCAACGCTCTGTTTGGTCCTCTCAAAGCTACAAGTACAACATCACACATGACGACGTGAGCAGTTTACATTAAGGCAGACGTAGCACATAACACAGCGAAGGCAGATTTCAACACAGATCCAGCTGTCCGCCAGCCAGATGCAGAAGACGCATCACACACACATTCACACATGAACTACACACACTCATGACTCCAACAGATGCAGCTCAGCTTGTTGTACTGATCACCAACATCTACTAAAGACTGAAATCTGACGTTGGACAGAACCAAAAACATAGAGATGATTTATCTGCTCTCAGTCGTCCCAGTAGTTGAGCGAAAATGTTTTTCCTGAGGACGGCGCCGCAGGAAAGGTCAGGAGGTCAAAATCCGCCCCAGAAGAAAAACAGTGGCAGCTTGAAGGAATACAACGATTAGAGGGACAAACCTCCATCACAGGAAAACAGACGGTGAGCACATTCATACTCTACTCATAATAAATGATAAATACATAATAATAATATAATATGGCTCTATAGACCTCTTTCCTGTTAGTAACCATGGTGACGTATTTAGTGGGCGATGCAGAATAATCCTCTGAACCTGTTAGCTAACGCTGGCTAGCTAGTACTGTTGTATAAAGTCCTGGTTTCTGTCAGTCTGTCCTGTCTCTCTCTCTCCAGGATCACCAGAGTTAGTGGAGAAAGTTAACGTTAACCAATGAGACCAGATTAGCCGACTGCTACGCTGCTGGAGGACGACTGTGGAAACAGCCATGTCTTCGTGGTCTAGATTGTCCTACAGAATCCGGTCAGGTTTTTTTCTGCGTTGGTCGACATATGAACGAATGCGTCATGTGGACGCCTTTAAACCTTGTTCCAGGAGCTGCCGGTCTACAAGTCCTGCACCTACAGCTGTGCTTCCTCTTGCCCATAATGCCGTGGGTCCGGGCTGATGGTGCCGCCCAGTTCAGTCCATCCACCTCCTGAACCCATTCAGCTCACAAAAACAGCCACGAGGTGCCTGAAAGGTCGGACTGTGGACGGTACTGCAGCTTTGTTGTGTGGCGTACTAAGGACTCGTGAAAAGTCTAAAATGCATCCTCATGACATGCGGCATATCGTACTATTTATTCGCCTTGGACTGGTTTAAACAAACTGTGAGGACAGACTCCAGCCGTTTGAACAAATGTCCTTCGAAGAGCGATTAAATTAAATGTGACTATACTAAAGGAAAGCGGGACGCTGTGCTGTTGGCCAACAGCTAGATAGATGACAAACCTTTCTGACTTTTTAACATGAACTCTCTGCGTTTCTTACAAAGCCTCAGAGATCAGCTCGGCCAGCTTTTTATCTACAAGTGAAACTATTTAAGAAAGTATGTGAGTCCACCCAGAGGGCTGAGCCTGGGCGATTAGGAGGATTAGGATCTTAAAGCAGATGTTTTGACACATAGCACACACCTGCAGTCAGATCAGGTCACTAAAGGCTGCTTTGGATCTCTAAGCATTTCCTCAAACTGTCTCCTCAGCTATGCTTTTCCTTTGCTTATTCTTTTGCGTTTGCATCTTTGTGGTTGTTTTGTGTCTCTTTGTCATCATTTGAAATGTTAAGATAAGGCCCATTTTTCCTAATGATGGTATCTCTGCTCTTTGCTGCAGTTTGAACATGGAGAAAGTCCCGGATCTCAGATCTGAGTGAATTGTTTGAAGGATGACAGTCGATCGCGACTCGACGCTGACTAAACTTTCTCTGTCTGACGGCTTCAAAGAGTCAGAGGCTCAGTAAAAACCTGGATGTGTGTGCGAGCGTAACGTCATCTGATCAGCCTCTGAGCTGCAGATCAACAGCGAGGCGCTCAGACACAGCTAACACCTGGGCTTACGTAAAGCCCTCACGAGTCCTCGCAGAGCACAAACTCAAACGTTAGCGCTCGCTCTGGGGAGCGGTGAGTCACAAAGTGAGTACGAGAAAAACTCAGATGACAAAGAGAGCTTCAAAAACGTAAAGAGATCTGAAGAAGCGCTCTCTCCGTCATCTGTGGAGATGTGACAGCTGAAAGGATAAATGAAGCGAGAGAGGGAAAGAGGGAGGAAAAAGAAGAGAAGAATGAGTAGAAAGGTGAGACGAGAGAACAGGACAGGAAGTAAACAGAGGGAA
Source organism: Pterois miles (assembly GCA_947000775.1). Classification (NCBI taxonomy): domain Eukaryota; kingdom Metazoa; phylum Chordata; class Actinopteri; order Perciformes; family Scorpaenidae; genus Pterois; species Pterois miles. The sequence goes on along the minus strand of CAMQGK010000028.1, from coordinate 1,238,384 downwards.
AGAAGCACAAGAAGAAGCAAGAAGGTCACATAGAAAAGCAGAAACAACAGGACAGAATAAATGAATAAATGAATATACTGGCAGTGCTTTTTGAACTAAAGAGATGAAACTTTATTAACAACAACCGCTGCATGGCGCTGTCGTAGCGCTGCCGCCATTTTGGACTCTGACTGTGTGTCCATGGACGTATGAAGAGACGTCTGTAAATCAGCGTCCCAGTAGGACACTGAAATATCCTCATTTAAATCCTGACGTCCTAAAAGTAGTAAAATTCACTACCAGCTGAATCCAGAGTTGTTTTCCTCCATATTGATCATCAGACCCTCAGACTGCTCCGCCCTGCAGCTCATATCACATCTCTGCTTCTACCAGCTTCCTGCTAGCTGGATGAGGCTGTAGTAATGGATCTATTGGCTGTAATTGATCACTGTTATTATCCTCTAATCCCCCCATGGGCTGTCTGCTGTCAGCCTGGATTAACGTCTCTGTTCACAAACAACTGCCAGAAACCAAGATGGGGGGAAGAGGCGACGGCCAGAAACCAAGATGGTGACGGGCAGAAACCAAGATGGCGACGGCCAGAAACCAAGATGGTGACGGGCAGAAACCAAGATGGCGACGGCCAGAAACCAAGATGGTGACGGGCAGAAACCAAGATGGCGACGGCCAGAAACCAAGATGGTGACGGGCAGAAACCAAGATGGCGACGGGCAGAAACCAAGATGGCGACGGCCAGAAACCAAGATGGCGACGGCCAGAAACCAAGATGGTGACGGGCAGAAACCAAGATGGTGACGGGCAGAAACCAAGATGGCGACGGCCAGAAACCAAGATGGCGGTTGAGATGCATCTTTAAAATAACAGAATTTGCCTGGTGTTTATGCTGCTGTCCTTCACGAGTCCGCTGTATTGGGTTACAACATGACAAAGAAGCAGAACCTGATTGGTCCTCTTGTGTGAACTGAAGGTGCTGATTGGCTCACAAAGGGAACCTTATAGACCCAGTTGGAAGTTGCCGTTTGTGGTGGAACTAAATAAAATAATAATAATAAAACGTATGCCATTATAAGCCGTCCCATCTTTCAGCTGTTGCAGAGACAAAACAAAGACAGAGGCCCAAAATAAATAATACGAACCATTAATTTTTTGCATAAAAATCAATAATTAAGGTAATATGTTTATTCTGTCGTGTTACTTCGGTCTTGATGTTAACTCAGCTGGTGTTCAGTTCATGTACCATCAGATTACTGTGAAGGAGTGCATGTAGGATAGAAAAGAAAAGAAAACAGGAAGAGAGGGAAGAAAGTGGAGGATGGATAAAGGTCAGTGGACAGAAGAAAAGAGGAGGAAGATGATGAAGATGAGAGCAGCAGATGTGAGGGAGACGACAGGTGGCGAGGGCGATCGATGCCAGCCGAGATCACAGAGGCAGGTGGACCACACCTGCAGCGAGTCAGCGAGTCAGCGAGTCAGCGCTGCGAGTGTGTGATGAAGCGAACAGACGAAGAAAAACAGGAAGTGGCCGTACGGAGGAAACCTGCTGTGCATCACTGCTTTCCATCCCTTTAAATGTAGATCTTCCCTTTCATCGCTCCGTTCCTCCTGGGAGAAAACCCCGAGCGTCTACCTGCATGACGCGCTACGAAGAAAAACTTTCAAATTAAAAGCAAATTAAAAAGCTACAAATTAAAAGCTCTGTGCTTTTCTTTGTAGTTGTTTTGTGTCTCTTTTGTGATTTTGCATCTCTGTTGGCATTTTGAATCTCTCCGTAGTTGTTTTGCGTCTCTTTCTGGTCATTGTACATGTCCTTGTCCTCTCGAGTCTCTTCGTAGTCATTTTTAGTCTCGAGTCTCTTCGTGTCTATGAGAATCGAAGGCGAGCTTCCTCAGCGACGTTAACTCTGAACAGTTAGTCGTGAGATCTGCTGACGCCGCTCTTTGACAGGACGCCAGCTGGATGTCGGGATCAAACCTGTGACTTTTTCCCTCTGAGAGGCTTTTACAGCTTCATTTCAGTGAGAGAAAGAAGTGATTTTGTGTTTTCACACAGTCTGAGTGCCCAGCTGTGAAACCACATCATTCTCCTCATGGTTTCCTAACTACAGTTTGTCTTTCCCTTCTCCACCCTCTCTGCTTCTCACATAATTTCCCCTGTTCCTTGTCATGTTTGGACAGATCGCATACGGCGGTTTGGCCTAAATGCGCTCTGTGGTCGGGAGGTTTCTCAACACTTCTCCCTGTTTCTGAGAACTGCCTCGGCGCTGAGAGGATGCGCTCTCATGCACGCGACACCGACAACCGTGATTATGAAGATGGAGGGCAGTGACAGCTCAGGACGGATACGCCATCCTGCCGAGTCACGGTGGGCGTGGAGCTCTCCGACCGCCTGGCCAAACCGCGAGGTGGGCGTTCAGACTGTGACGGGACCGAGGCTGCACTGGGAAAACCAGGACCTTTGACTGCTGTCATACAAACTGAGGTTCTGAGCAGCAGAGAAACAGCCCGGGCTCGCTGAAATGTGCCGAACCGAAAGACGATAATGGTGGAAAGAACAAGCGTGAAAAGAGTTTGTAAAATCCAGAGGAGACGACTGATGACTGATCCTCTGAAAATCTGAGATTAGGCGGTCTTCAGCTCAAATTAAAGTGTGAATGTCTGTCATTTTGCGTCTCTTTATGGTCATTTTGTATCATATTATAATAGTTTTTGTCTCTACTCTGGACACAAAGTTCTCTTTTACGGCTCCACACTTCAGAAACTGAAGCAACTCAACACAAAAGCAGCAACAACTTTAGTTTTCAGAGACAAGGAGGGTGTCATCAGCGAACGCATTCATGCAACCCGACGTCTGTTTACATGATGATATGTTTACACTGTTATTAACGTCTGGGAAACATTAAAACAGCTTTTGTCCTCAGGCTCTTGGACTCGTCACCCCCACTCTGCCTTTAATAAGTCATGTTGGTGTAATATCACCGCTGACTGTTTAATGTGCAGTGTTTTCACTTTCAACATGCAGAACACGGTTTATTTATTCATACATGGTTCATACTCATATATATATTAATGTGCAGTGTTTTAACTTGTAATGTGAAGTTTATGTTGAGGAGAAGCACTTTTTAAACTGAACTGAAAGCAAAGAGACAAATCGATGATAAATGACCTACATGAGCGTCAGCTGGAACAAATAAATATCAAACAGATTGTGGAAATTCCTGAGAAGGTGACTTTTTATGACCCTGATTCCCTTTATTGTGAGGTCTCTGCCAGTATTTCACAGAGTGTTGAAATTCAGTTAGTCACCAGTTGTCCACATGATTCTGACCTTACAGTAAATTAGTTTACTGAGGACTGAGTAAGATTGCGCTGAGATAAACAGTGATACCGCAAAAAGCAGATTTATGTCTTTCCAACATTTCATGCCCTTAAAAAGGCAGAAACTGCAGCTCTGGATGATGTTACTTCATATAGCGTGTAAAAATACACTCTTTCATCTGCATTAATCATAACTGGATGTGTGGAGCAGAGTGTCCTCTCTCCTCTAAACGAAGCTGTAGATTCTCCCTGTTTGTTCCTGTCAAATCCACAAAGTTTCTGCTAAACAGCAGCGAGTGACGGAGAGAAGTTACCAAGGAGTCCAGAAGCAAAGAGACCACACAGCCGCTAGGTGGCGCTGCCACCATTTTGGACTGAAAACACCAGTCTATGTCCAGGGACGTCTGGTCAGGTCCCAGCAGCAACACTGAAATATCGTCATTTAAATCAGCTATATATATATATATATATATATATATATATATATATATATATATATATATATATATATATATACTCAGGGACCAGGGACCCAACCTTCCCTTTCCTGGGCCACATTAACAGCTCTCTCTGGGGGATTCGAGGCGGTCCCAGGCCAGTGTGGAGATATAATCTCTCCACCTAGTCCTGGGTCTTCCCCGGGGCCTCCTCCCAGCTGGTCCTGCCTGGAGCACCTCCCTAGGGCAGCGTCCAGGGGGGCATCCTAACCAGATGAACCACCTCAACTGGATCCGTTCAGGTCAAAGGAGCAGCAGCTCTACTCTGAGTCCCTCCCGGATGGCTGAGCTTCTCACCCTCCTGAGAAAACCCATTTGGGTCGCTTGTACCCTGATCTAGTTCTTTGGGTCCTGACCCAGAACTCATGACCAGAGGTGAGAGCAGGAACAAAGACTGACCGGTAGATCCAGAGCTTTGCCTTCTGGCTCAGCTCTCTCTTCATTAATGCGCCCCGCTGCTCCGACTCTCCGGCCGATCCCACGTTCCTTCGTCCCCTCGCTCAGGAACAAGACCCCGAGGGACCTGAACTCCTTCACCGAGGGTAAAGACTCATTCCCTACCCGGAGTAGACAATCTGTCGGTTTCCTGCTGGGAACCGTGGCCTCAGATTTAGAGGCGCTGGTCCTCATCCAGCAGCTTCACACTCGGCTGTGGACGATCCAGCGCTGGAGGTCGCAGACCGACGATGCCGACAGAACCACATCATCTGCAAAAAGCAGCGATGAGATCCTCAGCACACCGATCTGCAAACCCCCTCCCCCCCCGACTACGCCTCCATATCCTGTCCACGAATATCACCAACAGGACTGGTGACAAGGAGCAGCCCTGGTGGAGAACCAACCCTCCACCGTAAATGAATCAAACAGACAGACGGACAGACGGAGAGCTGTTAATAGCAGCTGGATCTCTGACTCCTTCAGACAGTCTTGACTCAGACGTTGCAGCAGCAGTGAGAGTGTTGGAGGTCTGTATTTACAGCTTGCTCTACATGCACACTCATATCTGTGTTTAATGTGTGTTGGAAGCTGCCCTGAATCACCTCAGATCCTTTGAGGTGTCATAGGTCTGAGTCTGGAAAATGTCCGGATACGTTAAAACACACACGAAGCCTGAAGATGACGATGTGGGAAATGAAAAGCAGTTACACTGTGTGTGTCTGTGTGTACTATACTTCAGCCTTATTGTGGTTTCAGTTTATAGTTTTACATCCATCTGAAAAATCTGTGAAAAACCTTAGTAAACTATGTGAAAACTGAAAAAAATAATGCACAAAAACCAAGATGATGACTGTCGCATACCAACATCACAACAGAAAACAAGATGGCGACAGCGAGAGTCCGTATCACCAGCAGTCAAGGCAGGATGAGCTGACGGGTAAATATTGTACTTTTACCACATAACATATTTTTGAACATTTTAATTGCTACCTAGTTTTTAATTGGCAATTTTACATAAAATACATGATAATCTTATTGATGATGATTTATTGGAATGAGAATATTAAACCATTTTTTACAGTATGTTTTCATACGTTTATTGTAAACGTTTCTATACTATATTCATGTTCTGTGACTGCTGCTGGACTGGATTTTATTTTTATGTTCTCTGACTATGTTTATGGTTTTGCCCCAAAGCAAAGCCCCTGTATGTGAAGACCTGCATGGGGGTAACCCTGGTTCTGGTTTGATCTGGTCCATGATCAGTGATCAGTTCGTTGTATAATCCTTTAATAACAAACCCTGAAATCTCCTCAGCTCTACAACCTCTGCACTTAGCCACGGGGTGACATCATCACCTCCTCCTCGTCTGATTGGTGAGTGAGCGTCATGACCACATCACTGGAAGTGCTTCTGAGGTTTTCCTCTGATGGGGTTTAAGATCCACGCCTACACATAACCGACACACCCGTACACGTGCACACCACTCACAACATGTCCATTATGTGTGTGATGCTTTTCGTCCCACACAGATTCATGACCACGTTTTCAGGTTTCCTCACACATGCAGGCAGAAACCAACCCGGACCAGCAGTCAGCTGTAGCTCAGCCGTCGCTGAGTCGTCGTTTCCATCCTCATCACCTCATGACATCACTGAAAGCCTGCATCACACACGGGATGCGACTGGACGAGACCATCAAGAAAGGCATGCTTTAGTTCGGGGCTAGCTTGTGATTGGCAGGTCGCTACCATGCCGTCGTCCCGGTCAGCGAGTGTTTTCATCTCACACGTTTAACCCTTTCACAGTGTGTTAGTGAAGGTCCTCAGTAATCCACGCCATGCTATCTGATTTAGGGTTAAGTCAGCTGCAGCTGGACTTGGTTTGAAGACCTTTCACTTCTCATCCAAGAAGCTTCTTCGGTTCTGACTACCAGGAATTACTGAGTTCCCGTCATTTAATCAAGTCCAATTGCAGCTGATTTAACACTTTCACTTCACTTCATCAAAGTTTAACATAACATTTTGGTCCCCCAAAAATGTCTCATTCAGCGTTCAGTTGTACTTAGCTCTATGCTCTAGTGTTACTGCTGGTCGCAAAAAAACATGATGACAACAGCAAAAAAAACAAACAAGATGGAGACAGAACAAAAACCAAGATTGAGACGGTCAAAAATCAATATGGCGACAAAAACCAAGATGGTGGCAGCTAAAACCCAAGATGGCGACAGTCAAAAACCAAGATGGAGACGGAACAAAAACCAAGATGGAGACGGAACAAAAAACAAGATGGAGACGGAACAAAAAACAAGATGGTGACGGTCAAGAACCAAGATGGAGACGGAACAAAAACCAAGATGGAGACGGAACAAAAAACAAGATGGAGACGGAACAAAAAACAAGATGGAGACGGAACAAAAACCAAGATGGCGACGGTCAAAAACCAAGATGGAGACGGAACAAAAAACAAGATGGAGACGGAACAAAAAACAAGATGGAGACGGAACAAAAACCAAGATGGCGACGGTCAAAAACCAAGATGGAGACGGAACAAAAACCAAGATGGTGGCAGTCAAAAATCAATATGGGGACAAAAACCAAGATGGTGGCAGCTAAAACCCAAGATGGAGACGGAACAAAAACCAAGATGGAGACGGAACAAAAAACAAGATGGCGACGGTCAAAAACCAAGATGGAGACGGAACAAAAACCAAGATGGCGACGGTCAAAAACCAAGATGGTGGCAGCTAAAAACCAAGATGGAGACGGAACAAAAACCAAGATGGAGACGGAACAAAAAACAAGATGGCGACGGTCAAAAACCAAGATGGAGACGGAACAAAAACCAAGATGGTGGCAGCTAAAAACCAAGATGGAGACGGAACAAAAACCAAGATGGCGACGGTCAAAAACCAAGATGGAGATGGAACAAAAACCAAGATGGTGGCAGCTAAAAACCAAGATGGAGACGGTCAAAAACCAAGATGGCGACGGTCAAAAACCAAGATGGAGACGGAACAAAAACCAAGATGGTGGCAGCTAAAAACCAAGATGGAGATGGAACAAAAACCAAGATGGTGGCAGCTAAAAACCAAGATGGAGACGGTCAAAAACCAAGATGGAGACAGAACAAAAACCAAGATGGCGACGGTCAAAAACCAAGATGGAGACAGAACAAAAACCAAGATGGCGACGGTCAAAAACCAAGATGGAGACGGAACAAAAACCAAGATGGAGACGGAACAAAAACCAAGATGGCAATAGCAATGTTTCATAAAGCTGCAGAGGGAAGAAGAAATCATTTAGTTTCCACAAAGAAAAAAAGAAAAGTGATTTCTGCAACAAACTAATAAAGAAAGGAGGGAAACAGTGGCCTACAGAGAAAAAACAATGGATACCAAATAAAGGAGAACAGAGAGGAGGAAAGACAGAAGGAGAAATAAGATGAATGCAGAGGAGGGAAAGCATGTGTGAAGGAGCGATTACAGCTGCTGTCCACTAGATGGAGCAGTTCAATCTGCATTCTCACCATGTACCGGAGCCTCGCCAGCGTTTACTGGTTATCAGCCCACCTGACCGTCCCAACCTGAACCGTCCACAAACCAACAGACCCGTCGAGCAGCAGGGTGATAGTCGGAGCAACATACATGAAGGCAGTTTGAACATATTTTAACAAGCTGAGGCGTGTTGAATTTCGCTGCCTGGACACCTTAAACTCTTCAACCTCCCACTGTTGGATTTCCCCCTGAAATGTTTTCATCTCTTTACAGCTCAGCAGGACCAGATATAACTGAGCGAATTATCTTACATTGTAATTCATGATGTTACTGAGTGACAACATGTTTTTATTTATGTTATGGCTGCATTATTCCATCAGATAGAAATATTCTGCATCATTTCCCCAGATTCAGCCTGACATGTTTGGTATCTTTGGAAATGTTGTGATCTCCACTACAGCTTTATAAATAAAGTCCTGTGGTTTTGAACAACGTGTGGACATAATGACGGACCTGGCAGGGTCGAAGAAGTTCATTTAAACCTTCCTTGTTATTTTCCAGCCGTTGTGAATGTGTTTTGGATGCGATGACTTTAAAAACAAAGTGCATCAGCGCTGCTGCCGCCGTTACGACAGGTTCATGACTCACAGGGTGAGAGTTATTTAAAGAAGCCGCCGGTGCAGACAAGTTAATTTCCATAAAACACACTGCAACGACTCAGCGAACGTTGACCTCACACCAGCATGAGCTGGAGGTTTTTAAAAACTCAAAGTCACGCATCAAAAGAGGCAGACGCATGGTGATGTCATGACGGCGAGGGAGAATCCCAGATGTCTGATCACAACAGGAAGCTTCGGTGTGTAACTCTGCGTCTTCTCGGCTTCCTCTCCAGTCAGAGCTGACTCCATGTTAACAGACCACATGTTAGAGAGACAGCGTGATGTAATGAGACAGGATGCCCATGTATGACTATGGTCTCCCATTAAACCCCCTTAAATCATGCATCCACCTTTAAAACCCCAGAACTGTCTTAAACCAACATGTTCTCATCCCAAATCTGGCGTCACATTTTGATTGCAGTAAACATGTATTTAATGTTATGAATCAAATAAAAAATCTTGCTTAGGTTCAAGTTGCAAAACCACTTAGATTTGCCTTTGAAACCCCTTAGAAATGCCCCCAAACATGAAAAATCGGTCTTAGAATCCCCTAAAATTGTTATGGTACCACTTCTGTTCGCCCCCTTAGAGTCCATGAGATTCTCTTGAAATGCTATGCAGAACCACTCATGTTCCCCTTTAGAAACCCCTAAGACAGAAAAATCTATAGAACCTCATTAAAAGCACCCCTTCAGAACCAGTATCAGCAGATCCCCAGAATTCCTATGAAACCAAGATGGCGACAGACAAAAATGGCAATGGCCCAATATCACAATGTCAATGGCCAAAAACCAACAAGGTGATGGTCATGTGCCACGATGGTGATGAACAAAAACTGTAAGACCCCACAACCCCATAACTTTTTAGACCCTTTGGAGGGCCTGAGAACCTCAAGCTCACCCTTTCCCATAAATCCCATTAAGCCCTTCATACATTTCCTTTCCATTTGACCACCTCCAGAGTCCTGTCCTTTCTAGGTTTAGAAAGCCCTTCAGATTTGAGCTCATCGGGCCTGTAAGAACCCCTCAGATCTTTGTCAGATTCATTGGAGAACTCATTGGAACCTCCTCAAGAATCCATGTAAAAGCCCTAACACATGTTTGAAATTTCATTGAACCCCCTTTAGATTACCTTAATCACCTCTTTGTTATTTAATCCCCTTAATTAAGTAAAAGTCTAGCAATGAAGTTGCAGAACATCCTATAATAGTTTCTCAATAAAACCAACCACGATGACAAACTGTGTGATCGTCCACAAGACCAACGATTTGGCCAAAACAGCACAAGGCAGACGAACAGATTCCAGGATGGACTTCAGAGCTGATCGGTGGATGTAAAACATATTATCTTTAGAGCCATCAGACAATCAGGACTTTGCTGATGATTGTCAGACCCCAAATCAGGTGATTCTCGTGTAGTGTGGACCCGGTAAATGTCATTAGGGTTCTGAAGGAGGTCTTCTTACTTCTGGAACAGAACCTGGAAGGTCTGGTTTCACTTGGGTTCTTATTATTTTATCACAGACTAATAAAGTAAATGAGCGAGCAGGAACGTGAATGAGCAGCCTGGGCAGGAATCTTCTGCTCAGTCCCTCAGCGTTCGCCACAACACGACAAGGTGAGACAGAACAGTCATGAAGCATGATGTCATAGTGACTGGAGCTGAACAGCAACCAGACTAAACAGACAGTCAGTCAGACAGACAGACAGATGGACAGACAGACAGTCAGTCAGACAGACAGACAGTCAGACAGACAGTCAGACAGACAGACAGTCAGACAGACAGTCAGTCAGACAGACAGACAGACAGTCAGACAGACAGACAGACAGACAGTCAGACAGACAGTCAGACAGACAGACAGACAGACAGTCAGTCAGACAGACAGTCAGACAGACAGACAGTCAGACAGACAGTCAGTCAGACAGACAGTCAGACAGACAGACAGTCAGACAGACAGACAGACAGACAGTCAGTCAGACAGACAGTCAGTCAGACAGACAGTCAGACAGACAGACAGTCAGTCAGACAGACAGTCAGACAGACAGACAGACAGTCAGACAGACAGTCAGTCAGACAGACAGTCAGACAGACAGTCAGTCAGACAGACAGACAGACAGACAGACAGTCAGTCAGACAGACAGTCAGACTGACAGTCAGAAAAAACAGACAGTCAGTCAGACAGACAGTCAGTCAGACAGACAGTCAGACAGACAGACAGTCAGACAGACAGACAGTCAGACAGACAGTCAGTCAGACAGACAGTCAGACTGACAGTCAGTCGGTCAGACTGTCACACAGATAGACAGACAGACAGTCAGACAGACAGACAGTTAGACTGACAGTCAGACAGTCAGACTGACAGTCAGACAGACAGACAGACAGACAGACAGTCAGTCAGACAGACAGTCAGTCAGACAGTCAGTCAGACAGACAGTCAGACAGACAGACAGTCAGACAGACAGTCAGTCAGACAGACAGTCAGTCAGACAGACAGTCAGACTGACAGTCAGTTAGTCAGACAGATGGACAGACAGATGGACAGACAGACAGTCAGTCAGTCAGACAGATGGACAGACAGACAGTCAGTCAGACAGACAGACAGTCAGACAGACAGTCAGATGGACAGTAGAGTCAAATCCAAGTCATCAGAGTTTTCCCCTCAACACGTAACTCATTCACAGCCGGCCGACGGAGGGAGGGAGGGAGGGATAAAGGAATCCCAGCTTTGCTCCATTAACAGAGGGAGGGAGGGCAGGAATAAATAAAGAAAGAGAAGGAGGGAGGTAAAAGTTGGGTGAGTCACAGAGCGAGATGGGAGGAGACTGGAGTGGAGGAGAGAGAGGGATGGAGGGAGGGAGGTATAATTATGGTAGGAGGCTGCCAGGCGAGAGAGAGGGAGGGAAAGAAAGAAGAGAGCGAGGAGAGAGAGCGAGTCCAGCCCACTCCGGTAAAACCATTCAACTGGTGAGCGAGGGAACGCATTCAACACAGAGAGAGAGGAAAAGAGGTGAAGAGAGAGAGAGAGAGAGGAACTCCCTTCGTCTGGGACAACTTAGTCAAACACTCTGCAGCGACTTCATCCCGGGAACCAGGATCCTCCAGCTTTCCTTCATCCATTCATCACATCTGAGACTTTTTTCTTCTTCTTTTCTTTTTCTTTCTTTCTTGTGACGCCTCCACATTTTCCAGCCATCTGTCCCTGACAAAAAGATAAGGATTACTCATTTTCTCTCTCTTGGCGTGTTTTTTTTGTTGTCCTCCTCTCTCTCGTTTCTTTGCAGCTTTTTTTCCCTCAGTTTTCGCAGGTGGACTGTGAGCTGAACTTCCAAACTTCTGAGAGAGCGAGAGGAGGAGGAGGAGGCTTTTCTTCATCATCCAGAACTGAATTTTTCGTTCAAACTCTTCATCTTGTCTGGCTCAGCATCACCACATCCATCATGTCCATGTTACCTCTGCTCAGCTGGACTGTCCTGCTGCTGGTCCAGAGCTGCAGCTCGTCCTCCAACCCGCCGTCCAAACTTCAGCCGCCGCCTCTTTCCCTGACCGTCCATCCTCACCACCAGCCGCTGCCGGACGCCGCCTCCGGCTCCTACTGCCCCTCCTGCGCCCTGGCCAGGATGAGGAGGAACGACGGGGAGGACGCGGCGGGACACGACCACCAAGAGGAGGAGGCGGCGGCGCAGCAGGACGTGGTGGAGGCCGTGAAGAGGCATATCCTCAACATGCTGCACCTCCAAGCCCGGCCCAACATCACCCGGCCCGTGCCGCGCGCCGCGCTCCTCAACGCCCTGCGCAAGCTCCACGTGGGGCGAGTGGCGGAGGACGGCAGCGTGCAGATCGAGGGGGAGGAGGAGACGCGAGGACGGGGAGGACGGGGAGGAGGGGGGAGGAGCGGCGGCGGCAGCTCGTGCCGTAGACGGTGGCGACGCACAGGAGACGACGGAGATCATCACCTTTGCTGAGGCTGGTGAGTACGCATGGCTCAGTGTGTGTGTGTGTGTGTGTGTGTGTGTGTGTTGGTCTGTATTACTCATGTTGTGGGGACCTGGATCTGTTCACACAGTCACACTGTGGGGACTCGCCTTCCTTTCGGGGACAAAGTGCTCGTCCCCATAATGCAAAACATATTTCAGGGTGAGGACTAGGTTTAGGGTCAGGGTAAGGTTAGGATTAGGCAAGTAACTGTTACCTGTAGGGTTAGAGTAAGTGTCCAGGAAATGAATGCAAGTCAAAGTAATGTCCTCATAAGTCATGGAAACATGACTGTGTGTGTGAAAGAAAAACCCAAAAAACAGTCTGACGGAAATCAGCTTGTTGAAAACGTGTGTGTGTGTGTGTGTGTGTGTGTGTCCACCTGCTTAATTCCACCTGCGTACTCACACAGCCGAGCCCGTCTCACACACACACACCCACACACACACACACACACACACACACACACACACACACACACACACACACACTGACCTCTGTAATTGCGTCCTGCTGTTTTCAAAGAAATCCTCATTATCTACTTAAAGTCGGAGGAGATTGGTGTCACTGTGTGTTTTAAAGCAGTCAGCGTGCTCTGACTCTTTTCTGACAGACGGTAGCGACAGAGAGCGAGTACGAGTCTCCTACCACTGAGCTGTTAAAGCACCTCACACAGTCAGACCTGCTCAGCAGCACTTCAGCAGCTGTTTCAAACACCTTTAAATCCAGAAACATGCTGTTATTTAATCTTCTCATCAACATCTTAGTGGACTAATATGCTGCTTTATGTAAATGTATGCATATATTTATTATAGTAAATCAATAACAACGCTAATCAATACCAGATATTGTCCAGAAACCCTCCCAGGTTCTGACTTTAGCATCAACAATCTGCTCCAATCAGAACAAACTGCAGCCCAACAGACAACAACAGCTGTCAGAGTGCTGACTTGACTTGATCCAGACTGACTGGGACTATCAGAAAGTGGGCATGTCTGTAAAGGGGGGACTGGTGGGGACCCAGAGAACCCATTTACATCCACACATCTGGAGGTCAGAGGTCAAGTCTGGAGCCTCATTTAACTTCCTTCACTACCAGCTAGTCTGACCTGTAGTAGTAGTAGTAGTAGTAGTAGTAGTCTGACCTGGTTGGTACTGATGGATCCATCAGGGTCTCTAGTTTCAGATGAGACCAGGATGTAGTAGTAGTAGTAGTAGTAGTCTGACCTGGTTGGTACTGATGGATCCATCAGGTTCTCTAGTTTCAGATGAGACCAGGATGTAGTAGTAGTAGTAGTAGTAGTCTGACCTGGTTGGTACTGATGGATCCATCAGGTTCTCTAGTTTCAGATGAGACCAGGATGTAGTAGTAGTAGTAGTAGTAGTAGTAGTCGTAGTAGTAGTCTGACCTGGTTGGTACTGATGGATCCATCAGGTTCTCTAGTTTCAGATGAGACCAGGATGTAGTAGTAGTAGTAGTAGTAGTAGTAGTAGTAGTAGTAGTAGTCTGACCTGGTTGGTACTGATGGATCCATCAGGTTCTCTAGTTTCAGATGAGACCAGGATGTAGTAGTAGTAGTAGTAGTAGTAGTAGTTGGATCTTCACTCTAACTCTAAAACTGAGCTACAACCTAAAAATCACAAGTTTATTAATGTGTTAAAGACATTAGTGGCGTTAAATTTGCATTAATATATTATTATTGCGTTAACTTTGACAGCGCTAGTATAGAGTCATTCAGTGTATTATACATGCAGGAAGTTAGCATCTCTCTGGTTCCCTCCACTAACAGGAAGTTAGCATCTCTCTCTGGTTCCCTCTACTAACAGGAAGTTAGCATCTCTCTGGTTCCCTCCACTAACAGGAAGTTAGCATCTCTCTGGTTCCCTCCATTAACAGGAAGTTAGCATCTCTCTGGTTCCCTCCATTAACAGGAAGTTAGCATCTCTGTGGTTCCCTCCATTAACAGGAAGTTAGCATCTCTGTGGTTCCCTCCATTAACAGGAAGTTAGCATCTCTCTGGTTCCCTCCACTAACAGGAAGTTAGCATCTCTCTGGTTCCCTCCATTAACAGGAAGTTAGCATCTCTCTGGTTCCCTCCATTAACAGGAAGTTAGCATCTCTGTGGTTCCCTCCATTAACAGGAAGTTAGCATCTCTGTGGTTCCCTCCATTAACAGGAAGTTAGCATCTCTCTGGTTCCCTCCACTAACAGGAAGTTAGCATCTCTGTGGTTCCCTCCATTAACAGGAAGTTAGCATCTCTCTGGTTCCCTCCACTAACAGGAAGTTAGCATCTCTCTGGTTCCCTCCATTAACAGGAAGTTAGCATCTCTCTGGTTCCCTCCATTAACAGCCAGTGAAATTGTTCCATGTGGTTTTGGATCACTGCAGAAAATAAGCTAAATGTTTATGATACTGACACGTTTTGTTCATCAAGATAACCTCCACTAATGAACACCACTTTATGATTTATGAAATGCAATCTCCATCTGTACTGCAACAGCATTTTGATGTGAAATATGCCGACATTACGTTACTGTTGTGAACACTGGTAGCAACTAATATTCCTCATTTTTCATCCATTCATTCATTTTTGCCCATTTGAGCATCTCTTTCTCTTAGTTCTCTCACTTTTCTGAAGGTCCTTTTAGACACAAAGCCATGTCACCACTGTGCTGTTAAACCCTTTATTTATTATTTATTATTAATTATTATTATTAATGGTCTGCGTCGCACCATGACAGCAGAGAGACCAGCTTTGGGTGCTGTGATGTGATCTGCTGACATTAGGTGTAGCTGCGCTGTCGTCCGGGTAGAAATCGATGTGAAAACATCTTGAGAGGGTTGGCAAGTATGGTCTGGGATGACCTGATCTATTTCATGTGTGTGCTGTGATTTGGAAAAGTTATCAGTGATATAAAGAGTTTATGATTTCAACTCACTGGTTAAAACATGTTAGTCTCGCGGAAAAGGAGACGCGATTTAACGGACAGAATTGTTTTTCTTGGAGTTAAGAGGATTTTTCTTTCAAAACTCGGAGCGTGTAAACACAATCTGCATTGTGTACTTTGTCTGCAAAGTCGTCCTGGTGCTGAGAGTTGATGGTTGTTAACTGAGCTCACCTGGGGGGGTGATACAGTTTGAGTTTCTGTAGGCGAGAGTCTGGAGCAGCAGATGGAAAAGATTTTTATGAACTGGATGTGAGCAGACAGGCCGAGAGGAGCAGCTTTCTTTAAAGGAAAACACAGAATGTATTTACAGAGTTCCTCTCGGTGGATAAATCTGCCACCAGAAACTACACTTAGTTCAACGCCAGCACTGTTAATACAGATCTAAATGTAACACAACCACCCTCTGTAACGAGTCTCTCCTTTAGCCCCCTTTGACCTATCAATCAGACCCTTAGACACCGATCGCTGTCAGGACACTTTCTGTTTGAGGCTGGTCCACACGAACAGATGTTTCAGATCTGACCAGATGTGTAAAACATGGCCGACGATGGGCAGGAAGAATTAGTCATGTTAGTTTTTACTTTGTACTGAAAACTAACGACGAAGGGATGAAGTCATGGAGACACGTTAAATAAACACTAATCAACAAGTTGGTCCTCCATCTCTGAGCTACATCTTACTTTATCTTTAACATTTAGCATTAGCTCATGGATTAGCTGTAGCTGCCATGACAGTGGTGGTTGTCCTTCCTTCAGTCAGCTTGGTCCTCATTAGATCTCTGCAGGGATGATGTATTTCTGTAGTCCAATGAGAAGTTAGCATCTCCCTGGTTCCCCTCCTCTAACAGGAAGTTAGCATCTCCCTGGTTCCCCTCCTCTAACAGGAAGTTAGCATCTCCCTGGTTCCCTCCACTAACAGGAAGTTAGCATCTCCCTGGTTCCCTCCACTAACAGGAAGTTAGCATCTCCCTGGTTCCCTCCACTAACAGGAAGTTAGCATCTCCCTGGTTCCCTCCACTAACAGGAAGTTAGCATCTCCCTGGTTCCCTCCACTAACAGGAAATTAGCATCTCCCTGGTTCCCTCCACTAACAGGAAATTAGCATCTCCCTGGTTCCCTCCACTAACAGGAAGTTAGCATCTCCCTGGTTCCCTCCACTAACAGGAAGTTAGCATCTCCCTGGTTCCCCTCCACTAACAGGAAGTTACCATCTCCCTGGTTCCCTCCACTAACAGGAAGTTCGCATCTCCCTGGTTCCCTCCACTAACAGGAAGTTAGCATCTCCCTAGTTCCCTCCTCTAACAGGAAGTTAGCATCTCCCTGGTTCCCTCCACTAACAGGAAGTTAGCATCTCCCTGGTTCCCTCCACAAACAGGAAGTTAGCATCTCCCTGGTTCCCTTCCTCCACTTACAGCCAATGAGATTGTTCCACTAGGTTTTGGATCACTGCAGAAGATAAGGTAAACGTTTATGATACCGACCCCCTTTGTGTTCATCAAGATAACCTCCACTAATGAACACCACTTTATGATTTATGACAGCGAGGCTGTAAAGGAGGACAAGTTGCTGTGATGACATTTAGTCGTCTCATTTAGACACTTTATAGCTTGTTAGCTACACCTGCTAGCTACTTACTGATGTATTTTATATCATAAAACAAAATGTCAGAATCTCTCTATCTCTCAAATAAAACTGAACGGAACATCACATTTTGAACAAAAAGGCTTCTTATGTTTAGAAACATAAGAAGAAAACTACAACTGATTTAGGTTTACTCAACAAACTACAACCTCTTTGGGTTTAGACAATAGAACCACAACTTCTATTCTTTAGGTTTAGGCAACAAAACTACAATTTGTTTGGGTTTAGACAATACAACTACTACTTCTTTAGGTTTAAGAAACAAAACTACATCTTCTTTAGGTTTGGGCAACAAAAGCACCCTATTAAGTTTAGGGAAAACATTGTGTTTTGGGTCCCATCCATCGTCCCCACCCTCCACCCTTTGTGGAGTTTCACACCATCTAAACTACAGCACCTCACTTCAACTTTTGCTCCTGTCATAATTACTATGGTCGCAGGAGGTCACTGCTGTCTTCTTTGATTCCTTCTTTTCGTGATCTACCATGTGAATAGAAGACAAAACCTAGTAGTGGGTGTAGTAGGCCCCTACTAACCCACATCTATGGGGCTTATAGTGGCTGATGATGCCTGGCAACAGTCAAATCAGCTGGTTTTTGGGTGTTTGCTGTCAGGTTACTAAAGTTTATCCTGGAAAGTGCAGTAAAACCAAACCTATGAGCTAAAAGTCAAGCTAGAGATGGTTGCTGCTATTTTAAACTCTGAAGTTTTTAGGAACTGATCAAACCTTGTTATTTTCCCAAGATGTAACGTGGCCCGCCGTGAGAATACTTTGCACCCAGCCAGTCCTGTGCTTTGTTGGGAATAACTGATGCATTCAGGGACCTCGGTAATTATTTTGGGCGACGGAGATGTGGAGTAGGGGAGCGGGGGGACGACTGGATTCTTGGCGGAGACGAAGTGTCAGCCTCCGTTTAGCAGCTCCGACACAATATCTATCTGTCCGCCGGCTTCTTTCCATCAGCCTGTTGTGTTTAAATTCCTCTCTTCCGGCCCTGTTTATCTTCTCCCAGTCTTTCCTCACACACAGAGGACAATTAGGCTAATTGAACTTAATTGAACACATCATTAGCGACATTCCTCAATAGACTTTCATCTCCCTCTCTAACCTCCATCTACCCTTCCCTCCCCTGGTAAAGAGAATAAACCGGTCATTGTTGGATCTATTCTGGTGGCCCGGTCTGTCTGGGGATTCAAACTAGCAACCCATCTTTGTGTCGGCTCACTGAGTCCCGACAACTGAGAGGAAACTGTGAATCTCAGCAGCTGATAGAAAGACAAAGACATCTGTCTGATATCAAAATAAAGTGTAATTATCACCATTCCCCTCTCTGTTTGTCTTTCTCTCACTCACATTCTTCTTCTCGTCTTTTTCTTGGCACGTTTGCCTCATTTTCTCCAACAACCACTTCCCTCCCTGTCGGTCATGTATTTTGGTGACGTGTCTTTAGCGTGTTTTTAGCATGTTTTCGCTGGTGTCCGTGCGGTCGTGAATCCCCGGCGGCCCGTCGCAGTCAGCGGCGTCCCACCATATCGTCTGGCTCTGCTTTGATGTGTGACCGGCCGCCAAAGATGCTCCACGTCTGAGAGATGAATCACTCGATAGTAAACAGCTACAGATTGTGTCCAGACCTGCCGTGCACAAAAACACAAACAATACAGTAGATTCAGAGGAGATATTCTGTATTTATCTTCATGTGCAAACCAACAGTGACACAAACACTCAGCAGAGCACCAAATGTGGATTAATCCACTGCTGAAGATAGTCCCCAACAAATGCACCATTTCCTGTTTGGTGACTGCAGCTAGCAGCACATGCCTCCTCGTGTTCATGTTCATATACCTCATTAACGTTTTTTTTTTAGTTTTTGGTAGGTAGCGGTTGTAATGATATACGAAGATCCGAATCACTGGTTAGAACAATAAATGCGCTGTGAAGTAATTCAAATGTTTGTTCCACTGTCTAACAAAACACCCTTTCTAGAGGTTTTATGACTAACCGTTTCTTCTATTGTTGCTTTATGGATCAGCCATTAATAAGGAGGTTAATAAGGAGGTTTTTGGTTGCTGACTTTCTGATAAGCCATATACAAACTCTGCAGTTATGAATGGTTATAGTGCTCATAATAGTAATTTAATAATAATTTTATAGTCAAGTCATCTACTCGAAGGAATATCTCACAACCTGGTTGGAAGTGGTTCCTATTAATTTGCAACAATTAGTGAATGATTTGTCAACTGTTAATAAAGTTATTACATAAATCTTATTAACTATTTAAAATGGTGTGTCATTAGAAAGAGGCAACCAGATATTTATCTCATTTGTGCAAATAGAAGAACAAGTTTGCTTCTGAAGTTAGATGTAAATCAGCTGTCATCAAAGTCAGCGATGTTCGTGGTGCCTTAAAAAGGCACAGAGTGAGACTTCGCTGTGTTTCCAGCCTCTCTGCCAGCCGCCCGCTGTGGCGTTCCTCTGGGAGGACAGGAAGGCAGCGAGCGACGGGGGAGACGGGAGGAACGGGGCAGAATGGGTGGGAATCAGGGGAAACGGGGAGCAATAGGTGGGAATGGGGAGGAATTCGTGGGAATGGGGGGAATGTTAACAGACTCACCGGTCCCACCGGCCTCCTCTGAAACCACACAGGGACTCGTCTCAAACCGAAGCTTTCCCAGCCCGTCCCAGCAGGACACCGGCCGGACCGGAGACTCCCAGAGTGTGTGACAGCAGCTGCACGGGGAGCGCCGGGCGAATTGGTTAATGTTGTTAATGTGTCGTAACAGGAAGCTCCAACCTCTACAGGGGCGATAAGACTTTTCCTGCAGAGATAAAGAGACAAACAGAGAGATAAAAGGAGATGTGACAGGAACTCAGCATTCATGTCCTTTTGGCATCCAGTCAGCAAGCTCTGACCAGCTGCTGCTTCTTTTGTGTTTCTCAACATATCAAAGTTGTGGCATTGTAAGTTGTAAGAAGTGGTAGTTTTGTTGTCTAAACCTAAAGAAGTTGTAGTTTTGTTGTCTAAAGCTAAAGAAGTTGTACTTTTGTTGTCTAAACCTAAAGAAGTTGTAGTTTTGCTGTCTAAACCTAAAGCAGTTGTAGTTTTGTTGTCTAAACCTAAAGAAGTTGTAGTTTTGCTGTCTAAACCTAAAGCAGTTGTAGTTTTGTTGTCTAAACCTAAAGAAGTTGTAGTTTTGTTGTCTAAACCTAAAGAAGTTGTAGTTTTTTGTAAACCTAAAGAAGTTGTAGTTTTGTTGTCTAAACCTAAAGCAGTTGTAGTTTTTTGTAAACCTAAAGAAGTTGTAGTTTTGTTGTCTAAACCTAAAGCAGTTGTAGTTTTGTTGTCTAAACCTAAAGAAGTTGTAGTTTTTTGTAAACCTAAAGAAGTTGTAGTTTTTTGTAAACCTAAAGAAGTTGTAGTTTTTTGTAAACCTAAAGAAGTTGTAGTTTTTTGTAAACCGAGCCTGGTTTGTCTCTTGTCCAGAAGCGTCAGCTGTCGGACCACAACGAGTTTGATTCCCATCGAGATGAAAGCGTCGTCGCTCGGTGTCGTGTTTCTGGCGCTCTGCTCGTCGTCGGCCGTTTGGATGTGGTTTCCTTTAGCGTGGCAGGAAGTCGGGAGTGAAAGCCGAGGCGAGCGGCGGCGGACTGTCTTTGGGAACATGTGACTGTCAGACTGGACTGCTTATCTGCTCTCTCATTATAAATAAAGTGGCCTGGGAACCCAGACGGACAGACGGAGTTACAAGCTGGCACTTCAACTTCAATTTAGCTCAAAACTTTATTGTCCCGAGAGAGAAATCTCGAGGTCTGAAAATGAAAAACATGCCATAAAATGACTTTGTTGAAGCAATAAGAACCCGGCGGACGACTGCAGGAGCAGAGCAGCTGAAGTCGGTTTGATGTTGCAGATTTCCACAGTCTCTCGTTCATGTTATTGTCTTTATGTTTTAAAGTGAATGTCATTGCTGGAGTAATTTGACTTTTATGAAACAGCCACAGCACGTGACAGGATGCGTTAAACGTCAGACGCTGTCGTTCGCCTCCTCTCGTTTCACTTCATGTTTTCCCGTTTTAGCGACACAAACACTTTTCAGCTCAGACGAGACCTGAACCATCTGGAGTCACATCCTTTTGTGTTTTTTGTGTCGCGTGGCCTCTAATTGTGTCTTTGCATGCAGTCTGAACACCTTCAGGCAGCACTGTACTTTCATCTGTATTAAACACAGATCTCAGCTGTGATTGGTTACTGTACCTGGCGGGCGTCCTCGCCTGTTAGACTCCATGTGAGGGATCTGCTGCCTTCAGGCTGCTAACCATTAATTTTAATTGTCGATGAATCTGCTGGTTATTTTCTCAAGTAGTCAAATCCAAAGTAACAGCTAAAAGTGTTTGCTGTTGAGCAACGAGTCCGAACACCGAACGTCCTGAACTCTCTGAGACCAACTTTACTGGATTTCAGAGGCAGGTTCAGTTTTAGAGTGAGAGTGAGTGTACTGGTAACCTGATGGATCCATCAGTACCAACCAGGTCAGACTACTACTACTACTACTACTACTACTACTACTACTACAGCACTCTGACACCACTACAATGAGACATCTACTGTTGACCTGCTATCTTCCCTAAAGACCACCTGGACCCCCTAAAGAAGACTAAAAGGGGTCCATTGAGGGTTTCAGAGGGTTAATTTACAGACAAAGGAGCAAATTGTGAATCTGAAAAGCTGGAATCTTCAAATTTCTTGCTTGAAAACTGGTTGAAATGATCGTTTGATGAGTGAAGTAGCTGCAGATTAACGTCCTTTCAGTCGTTGCAGCCACATTGTGGTTAAACGTTCAGGAAACACTGATAAATGTCCAAAGCTCAAAGATCTGCAGTGAACTATGAAATGAGGGAAATCCTCAGAGGAGAAACTCCAGTTTGATTTCCTGCTGATCAGCTGATTGATCCAGTGACTGAACCGTCGAAGGGTGTTCACCATCTCTCTGCTTTGATCCGCCCAAACCAAAATGCTGAAAATCACTTCACAACCACAGAAGGCAGCATTTTCTGTTTCCTGAAGCTTGTGTTTAGTGTAATTGAGACTTGGAGCTGACGACGAGCGAGTTTGACATTCAGGACTTTGCTGTCGTCAGACGGCGAGGCTGCTTTAATGCCTCCTCGCCACGTTTGTTTACGGGCCGTTTGACAGCGTTACACAGATTCGGTTTCACATGTCGAGCTGCTCAGTGTGTGTGTGTGTGTGTGTGTGTGTGTGTGTGTGTGTGTGTTACTAACAGCCCCGCCGACTCACATGTGGTGCCAATAAGGCCGAGAGCAGGGCGTCGGCGCTCCGAGTCTGGAGCACATTTGGGTCCCACACAGGCGAGGCTGAGCCTGACAGTCCGCACTGAGGGCTCCACACGCCCAGTAGACCTCGTCACCGTTTACATCATCATCTCAACGCTGTCATGTGATGCTGTTAAAGGAGGGAGTCATGTGACCTGGGGCTTCGCTATGAAGCTCAATGCATTCGTTTGTCCTGTAAAATGCCTTAATGATGAAGTCATAGTAATAAATGTACTATGTCATACTAACTGTAGTATTAGTCAGTATCAAGGTACCAAGGTACTTTGAATGCTCAAAGATCAGTAGATGACTATATTTTAGTAACCAAAGAATTTCATGATATCTTATGTCCAAGTTAACGTGATAATAACTCAAATTTCTTTAACACATTAACACAACTTATGATTTTTAGGTCGTAGGGGCTCAGTTTTAAAAGAGTTAGGATCCTGGTCTCATCTGAGACTACTACTACTACTACTACTACTACCTTTTATACTGGTCTCATCTGAGACTACGAAGACCACAACCAACCAGGCAGACTACTACTACTACCCACTACTACTACTCTACTACTACTACAACTGCTACATCCTGGTCTCATCTGAGACTACTACTACTACTACTACTACTACTGCTACTACAACTGTTACTACATCCTGGTCTCATCTGAAACTAGAGAACCTGATGGATCCATCAGTACCAACCAGGTCAGACTACTACTACTACTACTACTACTACTATTACTACAACTACATCCTGGTCTCATCTGAAACTAGAGAACCTGATGGATCCATCAGTACCAACCAGGTCAGACTACTACTACTACTATGACTACTACTACTACTACTAAAACATCTTTAAAAAAAACTATCCATAACCACCAAACTACTACTACTACTACTACTACTACTACTACATCCTGTCTCATCTAAACTAAAACCTATATCCTCGTACAGGTCAGACTAGCTGGTAGTGAAGGAGGTTAAATGAGGCTCCAGACTTGACCTCTGACCTCCAGATGTGTGGATGTAAATGGGTTCTCTGGGTCTCCACCAGTCTCCCCTTTACAGACATGCCCACTTTCTGATAGTCCCAGTCAGTCTGGATCAAGTCCTAGTCCAGTCAGCACTCTGACACACTGACAGCTGTTGTTGTCTGTTGGGCTGCAGTTTGTTCTGATTGGAGCAGATTGTTGATGCTAAAGTCAGAACCTGGGAGGGTTTCTGGTCAATATCTGGTATTGATTAGTGGTGTTATTGATTTACTATAATAAATATATACATACATTTACAGAAAGCAGCATATTAGCCCACTAACATGATGAGAGGATTAAATACTGGACTGATCTCCTTTAAGGGACATTATGAACAAATAAAACATGCACAATTAACGATTTTAATTGATTGACAGCACTAATTGTTATACATGTGTTTTGTTTTATAAGAACTCTGAACATTTACTCCAGATTCCTCTTAAATGTCTTTTTAAGTGCCTTTAAACTTTTAAGAGAAGATGTGTGCTTGTTCGTTAATGAGTGAAATGTTAAAAGACCCACAGGCCTGGCAGGCTTACTGAAGCATCGTTAGGAATCAAACCTGTGACGTCCTCAGTCCGGGGGGGGGGGGGGGTGCCCACTGGATCAGACCCACTGGAGGAAACAGGGAGGTTGTCTGGGACTATTTTCATCAGCGGATTAATCCACATGTGGTGCTCTAGTGACTGCAATAATAATAATACTAATAATACTAATAATAATAATTCAGAACCATGGTGACGGTCAAAAACCAAGATGGCGATTGATTTTTATAACTTCTATTTATGTCCATCGATCACTTTATGGTCCTCTGGGAAGCAAAAAGTTTAATAAATAAATGTAACAGTATACATATTTAAAATATCTTTATTATTCAACACAGGACATTTCATTAGAGACGTTAAATACGACAGTTTAGTTTTGTACGGCGCTCTTCAGGCCAGTGTTTTATTACCGTCGGCTTCTCGCTTTCAGTCCAAAATGGCGGCGGCGTAGCCGTGCTGCTGATGGTGAACTGACTTTCACTTCTTATCTGCAGTGTATCCGTCCGGTGGATGGAGGGATCCCTCTCATGTAAACCTGACACACATAGAGCGCTAGATTAGCGTGCAGCGCCTGGACAGGAAGTCCTCGTACGCTGATCCTTCACACCTGTCACATGCTGTACCTACAGCTTCCTCCTCTTCCTCCTCTTCCTCCTCTTCCTCCCTGTTTGGAGAGACATCTGTTCAAACTGTGAATCCCAACAGAAGCTGCTGTCTTTCTGCTCTCAGCAGCAGGTTGAAGAAGAGAAGAAGAAGAAAAGTTAAACCCTCTCATACTGAGATGTAAACACACTCAGCTAATACACACCAACGGCTGACGGACACCTACACACAGCGGTGTGCTCAGCCTGTTGAACGCAGCTCATCCATTGAAGGAGGGATTACGATTGGACAATGAACACACACTTCCCATCTGTCCAAACAGTGTGTGAGTGTGTGTGTGTTGGTCACTGTCGTGGTCTCAGTAAACAGAGGGCCGAGGGCGTGTTCACGGCGGCCCGATTCAAGCTCCGCCTCCTCAAAAAGGCGACGCCCACTAAGGTGGAACCTGCAGCAATAACATAAACTGGGTTCTGGACGTCTGACTCTGAATCTGAATCGATCATTTGTCTCACGTGAGATTATAACCGCGGTTTTCCATCGTCCAGACGAAGTACGTGAAGCTCAAAGTGGTGTTGTAAAGGACTGTGATAGTCCACGGTCAGGACTGTGATAGTCCACGGTCAGGACTGTGATAGTCCACGGTCAGGACTGTGATAGTCCACGGTCAGGACTGTGATAGTCCACGGTCAGGACTGTGATAGTCCACGGTCAGTCAGGACTGTGATAGTCCACGGTCAGGACTGTGATAGTCCATGGTCAGTCAGGACTGTGATAGTCCACGGTCAGGACTGTGATAGTCCACGGTCAGGACTGTGATAGTCCACGGTCAGTCAGGACTGTGATAGTCCCGTCAGACGGGTCAGTCAGGACTGTGATAGTCCACGGTCAGGACTGTGATAGTCCACGGTCAGGACTGTGATAGTCCACGGTCAGTCAGGCAGGACTGTGATAGTCCACGGTCAGGACTGTGATAGTCCACGGTCAGGACTGTGATAGTCCACGGTCAGGACTGTGATAGTCCACGGTCAGGACGGATAGTCCAGTCAGGACTGTGATAGTCCACGGTCAGGACTGTGATAGTCCACGGTCAGTCAGGACTGTGATAGTCCACGGTCAGGACTGTGATAGTCCACGGTCAGGACTGTGATAGTCCACGGTCAGTCAGGACTGTGATAGTCCACGGTCAGGACTGTGATAGTCCACGGTCAGTCAGGACTGTGATAGTCCACGGTCAGGACTGTGATAGTCCACGGTCAGTCAGGACTGTGATAGTCCACGGTCAGGACTGTGATAGTCCACGGTCAGGACTGTGATAGTCCACGGTCAGGACTGTGATAGTCCGCGGTCAGGACTGTGATAGTCCACGGTCAGGACTGTGATAGTCCGCGGTCAGGACTGTGATAGTCCACGGTCAGGACTGTGATAGTCCGCGGTCAGGACTGTGATAGTCCACGGTCAGTCAGGACTGTGATAGTCCACGGTCAGGACTGTGATAGTCCACGGTCAGGACTGTGATAGTCCACAGGCATAAACTTGGTTATTGATGACATAAACTTGGTTATTGATGACATAAACTTGGTTATTGATGGTATAAACTTGGTTATTGATGACATAAACTTGGTTATTGATGGTATAAACTTGGTTATTGATGACATAAACTTGGTTATTGATGACATAAACTTGGTTATTGATGGTATAAACTTGGTTATTGATGACATAAACTTGGTTATTGATGGTATAAACTTGGTTATTGATGGTATAAACTTGGTTATTGATGACATAAACTTGGTTATTGATGACATAAACTTGGTTATTGATGGTATAAACTTGGTTATTGATGACATAAACTTGGTTATTGATGGTATAAACTTGGTTTTTAAGTTTCAGGAAAATTGGTCCAATAGTTTTTCTGTATTTCTGCCAATAAACCGAAAACAACCCAAACCAAGGAGGTAATAACGGAGGGATTTAGTACAAGTATTAAGATATCATTCCCAAAAGTCAGTGCTCAACACAGAGTCTGAGTGTGAGGGGATTAGAGGGTTTAATAAGATTGATCATAAACTGAGTCCTTTCAACAACATACCGATCAGAGTTTGTGTCACATGCTGGCAGGGTCTCTTGTTTAGCTTTGTTAGAGAGGTTTTGTCTGATAAATCAAATCAAAGTCATAATACGCTGCAGGGGCTGATGGGAGAGTTGGGAAATGTTTGGAGGATGATGATGTTTGGCTCAAATGCTGGTTTATTGATTCTTGCGTCAGAGATTAGAGCTGGTGTTGAGCTGCTGATGATGGATGATGGATGTCCAGCCGTCCACGGCGGCGCTCACAGGTTGTGGACTCAGTCAGCTTTAACGGTGCCGTGTAGCTCGGTGATAACCAAAACGGGATCTGTGATAGTTTATACATTTGATGGTATAAACTGGTTTTATGATGGTCTTCACTTAATTTCTGGTGATGTAAACTTGGTATAAAGCTGGTTTTTGATGGGCTAAACGTGGTGTTGTGATGGTATAAATGTGCTGTTTGGTGATATAAACTTGGGTTTTGATGACCTTAGATGTGTATTTGTTGAAAGTGAGCATTTTAAAAGTTTAAAGGTTGAAAGGAAAGGAAAGGAAAGGAAAGGAAAGGAAAGGAAAGGAAAGGAAAGGAAAGGAAAGCATTCCTGAGCATTTCTTTGAACTTCTCAGTCTCCTGATGTCCTTCAGTAAATCCTGCACCTGGACACAAGAGGAGGTTTCTTGGCGTTCTCCACCTCCATCTATTTGGACCTTTAAACCAGACGAGAGCGTCGAGGTAACAGGAACACACTGATCTGTGGTTTTCTCCTCCGTCCAAACAGAAACGCTGGCGGACAGAGCAGACGAGGCCAGGAATCAGGTTTTATGAGTTGTTGAGACATCGGTTTGTAAAGATCCGTCTGGTGTAAATGGAGGGGGATTACGGAGAGAGGGAGAGAGGGATGAGCTGCGAGGAGAAGACTTGCAGAGGTCGGACAGACTCCAGCAAACACCAGCCTCTCGTCTCGGAGTGTAAATGAGCTGCTGGAACTGGTTTCTTACCTGCTCTGTTGACTTTTTACATGTTTTAACACATTAAGTACAAGTGAGTCAAACATCACTTCATCATCGGCGTTTAGATTGATTTCCCTCCTTCCAGGCAGCTTCTGCTCAACCCAGAAGCTTCCAAACAGGGTCAAAGCTCCGGCATGTGGCGGGTTCAGGAGAAAACTGCAAAAACTGCTGTTCTGCTTTGGAAACAGGCGTCTATCCACCAAACTGCAAAACATACAGCCAGGACTCAGCTATTAAAGGTGTGACGCATAGTCTGCTATACGGCGGACATTTGTCCACTTGGTTTGGAGTCGTTTTTATTGCATTAACAGCTGAAACGAATGTCTTCTCTGACCATTGAAATTTCTGATTTTCTGAAAGTGGGTTTTGATCTTTTTTTAGTTTTTATGGTTCTTCCTAACCAGAATGGTTGAAAGCCCAAACTGAGTGTGTCTGAAACTGTCTTCATTCATGGTCTGAATGCATTATGTGATGATCTAAACTGGGCTTTCATAGTTGAAATGGGGCATTTGAAGCTTAAACTGGGTTCTGGAGAGTCTCAGTTAGGATCTAATGATGCAGTGTAGGTGTGTGATCATCTAAATGGGAAAGTCCAAACTGGACACTTGATGGTCTAAACATGGTTTGGATGAGCTAAACTTAGATTTTGATGGTACAATTTGGGGTTTTGATGGCATAAACTTGTTTTATGTATTTATTTTGATGGCTAAACATGGTTACTGATGATATGAACTTGTTTCGTTGATGGGCAGATGAAGGTATGATATAAGGTATGCCGTATGGCTGACACTTATCCACGAACTTTGCTGTTTGTAGTCGTTATAACTGAAAC
>CAMQGK010000028.1:1157500-1202500 GCA_947000775.1 Pterois miles | reverse complement strand
CGAGGGCTGGAGTGCGATGGGAAGGTCCGCGTTTGCTGCAAGCGGCAGTTCTACGTCAACTTCAAGGACATCGGCTGGAACGACTGGATAATCGCGCCGCCCGGTTACCATGCCAACTACTGCGAGGGGGAGTGCCCGTCCCACGTAGCGAGCATCACCGGGTCTACGTTGTCCTTCCACTCCACCGTCATCAGCCACTACCGCATGAGGGGCTACAGCCCCTTCCAGAACCTGAGGTCGTGCTGCGTGCCCACTCGGCTACGAGCCATGTCCATGCTCTACTACAACGAGGAGCAGAAGATCATCAAGAAGGACATCCAGAACATGATCGTGGAGGAATGCGGCTGCTCGTAAAGATCGGAACCGGATCGGCCCGGAGCGAACTGGACTGGACAGGACCGGAGAGGAGGAGGACTTGTGAACCCAGAGGGAGAGAGATACAGGGAGGAGATGGAGGGAGGAGTGGAAAATGAACCTGATGATCATCGCCCCTTCAGCGGTTCGTTCTTCACCTCCTCCCTCCATCCCTCCGTCACTCGGGGTCGCTCCCTGGGAATAAAACTCTTCTTCGTCCAGCAGAACTCAGAAAGAGTCTCGACGGCACTTTCAGAGAAAAATAAAATCAAAAAAGAGAAAAAAAGAGTATCTAATATATTTTTGCTACAAAAGGAGGGAGCGAGGCTTATTTATGTGGCCGAGACGTTCAAGCACCGCTCGACCCGTCGGATCTCGGAGAAACGAGGTGCCTGAAAAACTACTAACAAAAAGATCTCAAAACTATGCAACTTGTTTCACATATTACCATCTATTTTACTTTGACGTTTTTTTGTTTCCCAACTGTTTTTCAAATTGTACGAGGAAGAAGAAAGACTCTTTTCTATTATTATTTTGGAAGTGTGTGTGTGTGTGTGTGTGTGTGTGTGTGTGTGTGTGTGTGTGTGTGTGTGTGTGTGTGTGTGTGAGAGATACTTGAACGAAACAAGTTGGCCCGGCTGCTGGAACCAAACACTTCTTTATGTTACCATGGTTACCATGTTGATGTTATAATTATTATTGTCAGTAAGTATATTAATAATATTATTGTTATTGTTAATAATATTTTTATTTGGCTGCATTTGTGTTATTATGTCGAACGTTACAAACGTTTTCATTTTTTGCACTATAGCGACGCTCAGATTAGCCGGACTGAGGCGGGAGGAGGGACTTCCTGTTCAGCGTGACCTCCAGGTCACAGGTGTGAAACCCCACGACAGGACAGGTGTAGCTCACAAATGTGTGTCAACGTCAGGATTCAGAGACTGAATTTACCGCTCACTGCATAGCAAATTCAAATTTGGATAGCAGTAGGTAGCTGAGTGTGATAGGCTGAGCCACCTGTCACTCAAGAACTAATTTATTTGTTGCTCACATTTTTCTTAAACGTGTTGTGTGTCCAGCAGGTCGCTGCAGGCATTTTATGTCCAACATGACGCTCTAAACATCGTCTAAAAACCCTGAAACAAACTGTCAGATCAGCAGAAATACTGCATCCCATTTATTTCTATTTAACGGCATCAAGGCCAAGTAGGTCTACAAATTAGGGCTGTCAGTAAGATATTTAATTGCAGATTATTATCTGTTCATAATGAACCTCAAAGGGAGATTTATCCAGTATTTAATCCTCTGATCATGTTACTGGACTAATTTGCTGCTTAATGTAAACATATGTATATATTTATTATAGTAAATCAATAACAGCACTAATCAATAACAGATATTGTCCAGAAACCCTCCCAGGTTCTGACTTTAGCATCAACAATCTGCTCCAATCAGAACAAACGCTGAACTCAAAGTAGCTTCAAACAGGAACAACACCGCAGAATAAAGCACAAGAACAAACCCTGAACCCACATTCCTGTCCTGGTCTCCAGTGGATGTCCACAGTCCACCAGCTCACTGCAGGTCAAAGCCAGCAGACCGTTTTTCCTCTGCAACGTTTAGCACAACATCAGAGAGTCGTAACCTCCTCAGTCTGACCTGGTTGGTTCTGACGGATCCATCAGGTCCTCTAGTCTCTGATGAGACCAGGATGTAGCAGTAGTAGTAGTAGTAGTAGTAGTAGTAGTAGTAGTAGTCTGACCTGGTTGGCACTGATGGATCCATCTGGTCCTCTAGTCTCTGATGAGACCAGGATGTAGTAGTAGTAGTAGTAGTAGTAGTAGTAGTAGTAGTCTGACCTGGTTGGTTCTGACGGATCCATCAGGTCCTCTAGTCTCTGATGAGACCAGGATGTAGTAGTAGTAGTAGTAGTAGTAGTAGTAGTAGTAGTCTGACCTGGTTGGTTCTGACGGATCCATCAGGTCCTCTAGTCTCTGATGAGACCAGGATGTAGTAGTAGTAGTAGTAGTAGTAGTAGTAGTAGTAGTCTGACCTGGTTGGTTCTGACGGATCCATCAGGTCCTCTAGTCTCTGATGAGACCAGGATGTAGCAGTAGTAGTAGTAGTAGTAGTAGTAGTCTGACCTGGTTGGTTCTGACGGATCCATCAGGTCCTCTAGTCTCTGATGAGACCAGGATGTAGCAGTAGTAGTAGTAGTAGTAGTAGTAGTAGTAGTCTGACCTGGTTGGTTCTGATAGATCCATCAGGTCCTCTAGTCTCTGATGAGACCAGGATGTAGTAGTAGTAGTAGTAGTAGTAGTAGTAGTAGTAGTAGTAGTAGTAGTCTGACCTGGTTGGTTCTGACGGATCCATCAGGTCCTCTAGTCTCTGATGAGACCAGGATGTAGTAGTAGTAGTAGTAGTAGTAGTCTGACCTGGTTGGTACTGATGGATCCATCAGGTCCTCTAGTCTCTGATGAGACCAGGATGTAGTAGTAGTAGTAGTAGTAGTAGTAGTAGTCTGACCTGGTTGGTTCTGACGGATCCATCAGGTCCTCTAGTCTCTGATGAGACCAGGATGTAGTAGTAGTAGTAGTAGTAGTAGTAGTCTGACCTGGTTGGCACTGATGGATCCATCTGGTCCTCTAGTCTCTGATGAGACCAGGATGTAGTAGTAGTAGTAGTAGTAGTAGTAGTAGTAGTAGTCTGACCTGGTTGGCACTGATGGATCCATCTGGTCCTCTAGTCTCTGATGAGACCAGGATGTAGTAGTAGTAGTAGTAGTAGTAGTCTGACCTGGTTGGTTCTGATAGATCCATCAGGTTCTCTAGTCTCTGATGAGACCAGGATGTAGTAGTAGTAGTAGTAGTAGTAGTAGTAGTAGTAGTAGTCTGACCTGGTTGGTTCTGATGGATCCATCTGGTCCTCTAGTCTCTGATGAGACCAGGATGTAGTAGTAGTAGTAGTAGTAGTAGTAGTAGTAGTCTGACCTGGTTGGCACTGATGGATCCATCTGGTCCTCTAGTCTCAGGTGAGTCCAGGATGTAGTAGTAGTAGTAGTAGTAGTAGTAGTAGTAGTCTGACCTGGTTGGTTCTGATGGATCCATCTGGTCCTCTAGTCTCAGGTGAGTCCAGGATGTAGTAGTAGTAGTAGTAGTAGTAGTAGTAGTAGTAGTCTGACCTGGTTGGCACTGATGGATCCATCTGGTCCTCTAGTCTCAGGTGAGTCCAGGATCTTCACTGTAGTTTTAAAACTGAGCCTCTACAACCTAAAAATCCAGAGTTAACGCGTTAAAACGATGTTAAAATGAATCTGCGTTATTGTCACGTTAACTTTGACAGCCCTGATTTTCACATGAATCAATCAATCAATCAATAGGTCATTGATGACAGTGAAACCCACTGAAGTGAAGAAGTGTTTTGATAAAAGAAAAGAAAGAGGTTAATGGTGCATTTGTCCCAGTGAAATGAGAGGATTTCAGATCAGGAGGAGAAACGACTGGAGGTTTTGGTTCTGGAGGATCCAGCGTCCAGTTTTTCGTCGTACCTGTCGAACACCAAAGAGTCGAGCTTGTGCACTCGTTTGTGAGACAAAACTGTCGAAGTTACAGTAAATGATGCTGAAAAAGAAAATCAGTCTCA
This sequence comes from Pterois miles, assembly GCA_947000775.1. Lineage (NCBI taxonomy): Eukaryota > Metazoa > Chordata > Actinopteri > Perciformes > Scorpaenidae > Pterois > Pterois miles. The sequence continues at coordinate 1,198,501 of CAMQGK010000028.1, read as the reverse complement.
TGATTTTATGTCCATTTTGTGGGAAAAAATACAGAAAATTGACTGAAGCTCAGAATCCGAAGTCCGTCGATCAGCATCTTTAACTTGCTTTTACAAGGAAGGATGTTTTATTTATGCTTTATAGATTTTGTTTCAGATTCATTTAGTTCTTGGTCATGCTGGAACAAAATAGTTTTTATTTCCTGTCTCCCTGCACATCAACAACCCCGTTTCCCACAATGCTTTACTTTATCGCATCATAAACTGAAAAAACAAACAAAAACAAAAAAAACTATTTACAGTCGCCTCGTTCTGTTTTTGGGAGAAAATCAGATTTCTGAGTGTTTTCTGTGTCGTGTGTGTTTCTATCAGTATTGTTGACTTGTTCACCAAAAGTTTATTCAGAGTATTGGTCCCTTTTTGATGAAGTCACGTGTTTCTTTCCTCTTTTGGTCGGTATTGGTTGATAAGAGAGTGGATCCTCTTCTGATGTGGACTCACAAAATGTCAGTGCAGAAAAAAGAAATTATACGCTCAGATTTTGCTCTTTTTATCAAGACAAAAATACTGACACTGAACAAAATGGACAAAGAATAAAAAGTCTATTTTTTATTCTGTATATATGGAAATCAAGATTCCAGTATGTTGCATTGCTTTGTTGTACAAATCAAATGTGCTTGTGGCATTTTTCTAATCTAATTTATTTTACAGTATTGTTTTGTTTTCTGCTTCACCATTAAAGTTTAAAGGATGTACACGAAGGAAATGAGTCCTCCGTTCTTCACATCTCCTGCTCTGCTTCAATATAAACCAAACCTCATTTAATCCTTTAACTGTCCTTAATTTCCTCCATCAATTTCACCACTTTTACGGGAGTTTGATACCAATTAAGGACGGAATAATTGCAGTATGTGGTTATTGTGAGGAATCTGTGGCTGTTAAACTCCCTTTGCTTTGTTGTGAAACGCTCACATTAAGTCCGTGTTGTGCAACAATTTGTAAAGGTTGTAAAGCCTCGCAGGCTTTTGGCTGCGGGTCACGTTGACATTCATATAACGATATGAAGCCGGCCTCGTTAAACACATATTAAAAATTGATTGCAGAAACTGATGCTGAGCTTTTCCAGCTTGAGAGGACGGTGGAGGACGAGGCGGAGGAGGACGAGGAGACGCAGCAGGAACTCATTTCCTCACACCGAGGAAAAAATGCAGGCGCTGTTGAAGCTGATGCACGAGGCGAGAGGTCAAAAGGTCGGCCGGCAGCTTCCCTCCTCCTCCCTGTTAAACCTTGAAGCTGCTCAACGACGACGCAGCCGAGGAAACGAGGCGACACGATAATTCATCACATTTAGCAGCTTTTACTTTTGACAGTTTTCTTGAGCTGGATGGAGACGAACATCTGCAGCAGGTGAGTCATTTTAACGAGGACGGAGAATGTCTTTTCTTGTTGTGAAGCTGAAATTATAATTCATTAATCAATTAATAGCTGCATATTTTCTATTGTGCTCTATTTCTGATACAACGTTCTGTGACTTTGTTTGGTTTGAGTGTTGGTAAACCGTATGCTCTGTCCGCCGTGTGGCGCTCTTCCTTTCTACGTAGATTTTGTCTTTCATTGTGTCCGTTTCTTTACATTATAACTCATTTATATTTATTTTAGACAGAAAAAGGTTGAGAAATGTGTGGTAATTTGTAAATAATAGTATTAGTGGAGCCGTGCAAGTCACCGCATGTTCTACAACACTGTCCTGTAAATATTTCAGAATAAAAGCCCTGCACAGAACACAAACATTTCTATTAAAACGTTAAGGCACCCCGTTAAAATAAATTCATTAGGGCCCGAGCATATTATTATTAATCTTCAAATGAATCCCATTTTTACAGACCTTAAGTTGCCTGAACATTTATGAGACGTGATGTAAAATGAGTTGTTTTAAGGGTCTTGGGTTTGGGTGCTGTAAAATGGCTCGCTAGCGCAGCCTAGAAAGGAAAAGGAAAAATGACGCCCCTCATTCAGGTTTCACCCACATGTGAAATTTGGCAGGCAGCTGGACGATGTGCAGACACACAAAGGATCGACCTGAAATTTGGTCAGAACCATCTTAACGACAAAAAGTTATTAAAATCACCAAACGACTTTGCCGTGGCATGGTGGCCATTCTGGGCCGTTCACCATGAAACAGGAAGTTGTTCATTTCCATATTGAGTCATAGTCTATTTTAATGTTCTTCTCCCTGCATGTTGACCAGATCCACCTCAAATGTGGTCAGAAAGGTCTTAAGACCTTGATGATGTATTATTGAGAAGACTGTTATTTTTTGTTGCTGTACCATGGCAGCCATTGGGCATGATTCGCATGGCCCCGCCCCTTCATGTTAGCCCCGCCCCCTCCCATAACTCATGAACCACTTGTCGTAGAGTCTTGTAGAAGGTGTCGTTGTCCTCACCAGAGAGTTCCTGTTTGATTGGTCAATATTTAGTGACGCCCTCTTTCATAACTGATCAGCTGTTTGTTGCAGACTCTTGGCATCATTGCACTCAGCAGAATTACAGTTTGTGTCTGACCACGTACCACCAACGTACAGGAGGGTGCGAGGGCCCAACACATGGTTGCTCGCAGCTTTAATATTGACTGTTTGTTCTCATGTGTTCGACACTTTAGGGCCACTATAGTGCATCTGCGGTTCCTCAGTGCCATCACAAACTCTTAACTCAGTCCATATTTAAAAACCCTGCAGATCCTGAGAAACTTCTGTTTTCCACACAGAAAACTCCAGTAATGACTCCCAGCTGCAGCAGACAGACGCTGTTCACCTCGGCAGTCCAACATCATTCAGTCAGAATCTGCTCTTAAAGTTCGCCGTAACGTGTTGTGGCTTTAACTACCGGGACACGCCAGGAAACCCCAGTGGTGGCATAACATTGTGTGTTTGTGGCGTCTCGTGAGCAGAAGTCGATTTGCATTGATGAGGTAATGGAGTGAGGTTTGTGTGTGCTGTTGTGAGGAAACATGAGCAAAACTACATTTATTTTCAGAATGAATGAGAGGAAAGTGTGTGAGAGTGGTCTGGATTGTGTCTGGTCTGGTCCTCCGGGGGAGACATGGACAAACTGCCACAACCAGCCAAACAACGTCTTCTCATTTAGTTTTGTGTCTTCAAGCTTTTGGATTCAAGTCAACAAAGAATCCAAACAACCAAAAAGGACATGACATAAGTCCTAGTATAGCATGTCCATACATTTTAAAAGATTAAAAAATCATAACATAGCATGTGTTGCAGCCCAGCTCAAAGGCTTCGACATAAACAGGAGACCAGACAAGTTTTAAAATGGTAAAAGGCAAAGATTTATTCAACTAACAGTAAATAACTAAACAAAGGTGGAAAATCAGTAATCAATAATGTCGGCATGCTTTGGTGTGTGAAAATGTCTGCTGCAAACAAAAGCAAAATGGTGCCAGCCAAGAAATCAGAGAGCTCCTCTGTGGGGAGGAGGGAGCTTTTATACCCACCCTGAGCCCAGGTGGAGCTCATCAGCCTGACGATCCTCCACCCTGCAGACCAAGAAGAGCCAGCAACAGCAGCAGCAGCAGCAACAACAGCAACAACAGCAGCAGCAGCAGCAACAACAACAGCAACAGCAGCAGCAACAACAGCAACAGCAGCAACAACAACAACAGCAGCAGCAGCAGCAACAACAGCAACAGCAGCAGCAGCAACAACAGCAGCAGCAGCAACAACAGCAACAGCAGCAACAACAACAGCAACAGCAGCAACAACAACAGCAACAGCAGCAGCAACAACAGCAGCAGCAACAACAACTGCAACAGCAGCAACAGCAGCAACAGCAGCAGCAACAACAGCAGCAGCAACAACAACTGCAACAGCAGCAACAGCAGCAACAGCAGCAGCAGCAGCAGCAGCAGCAACACACCTAGTGGAGAGGAGGGCTCGTCACACATGTGGAAACATTTTATCAAAAAAAGTCATAGTAATGCATTTCAAGAAATTTTGAGAAAAAACTGACGATATAGTATGTCGACAAATATCTGAAATAAAGTCACACTGTATGTCAAAAAGTTGATGAAATAGTTACAGCATAGTATGTTGAAAATATCATGACACACAGCCATAGCATGCTATGTCAAAAAGTCCTGAAATAATGTCATAGTATAGTATGTTGACAATGTCATGAAATAAAGTCATAATATGTATGTCAAAATCTGGCATACGTTTTCTCCATGGCCTGTCTCCTTCGTACTGCTGGCCGATGTAGCAGCGACGGCTGGACCGAACCCAACGAGGCCTCAGCGATGCTTGATGTGTCACCTCTGATGTGAATCTTGTGATCTAATTCCTGCTCTGCAGAGGATGATCCCTGTAGATTCTAATGACCACATGACCACATCCTTCCTTAGAGTCAGTAAACAGGCCATGTTATTTCAGACACATTTATGAAATAAATAAATGAACTTCCTGTCTGTGTGTCCGACTCTGCACGTGTCTGCAGTATAAAAAGCAGTCAGTCCTAATAACAGGACAGTCAAATTACTAGCAGACGCCACCGTCCCGCCTCGACAGAGGCGATCCAAAGACCACGGCTCTTCTATCTTTGTGAGGACCAAGCTGACAGTTTCCAGGTTCTCCACTGTGACAACGATCAGTTCCTCAAGCAGCTGTCGGACGTGAGAAGGGTTAAGGATCAGAGCTGGGATGGTTAAGGCTGACGTTAGATACTGGTGAATGCATCATGTACGTAGGGTCCTCACAAGTATGACAGTAAGAGTGTGAGTGTGAGGAGAGGCTGCAGCAGACCACAGCAGGGTGTTTCCTGCCAGCAGGGCGGCCGCCGTGGTCCGCCGCCGGTCGATGCTTCACTGTCTGCAGCTGACGCGCTTTTTGGAAAAGACGTCGTCAGTCTGCGGACAACAGAATACATTTGATGCCAAGTCTTTAAAGGAAATATTTGCATCATTAAAACAACCAGACACCAGCCTGTAGAGAGCACTTTGACTAGTAACCATTAACAGTCACTTCATCATTTCAACCCGTTCTCACTCATAACTCGTTACGGCACCGATTGGTGAGTCCCCATGACAGTGCGTTCAGTATCGTCAGTCCCATGAGTCACTTGAGTCGTTAGAATCATGATTCGTTAGTTCCGTTAGTCCAGTGATTCACGAATCATTAGTATCATGAGTACCGTGAGGCATTTGTCACATTAGTATGGCTGCCAGAAAACTAGCAAAACAAAGTCTGAGATGGGCTGAGAAGGCGAGGTGCACCCTCTGACCACCATGACTCAGCACTGACGGTAAAAACAGCTTCATCTTTAGACTGTGAGCTTAATAACATAATGGCTGTAGAGCAGAAAACTGTGGTCATGTGATACGGCACACACAGTCTGACTACACTGTTTTCAGCTGTGATATATGAAATGTGACTGAATTAAACCCTGACGTCAGGTCCAGAAGGACCACCATAATGACTGAGCACAATGCAGCAAACACATCTGGCATAGATGTAGATTTATGTGTTATGGAAAGACATAGATATCAGAGCGCTGCCAATTTGGCCCCTATGGGCCAGGGCCAAATAAGATAAGATAAGATATTCCTTTATTGGTCCCACAGTGGGGAAATTCACAAATAGGCACTAAGTATCCCTAAATGTTGTAGAAAACTGATGTTGTGTTGATGAGTTCAGAGTGTTCAGGGTGATCAGATCAGATATTTAAAAAATAAATAAATAAAAATAAAAGGATCACGGTCTCTTCAGGGTCAAACTTCACCCACTTCCCTTCATGACAGGATGACAACCAGCCCTGGCCCCTCTCAATTTGCAGCTCTCCAACATCCATGTACTTTCATAATATATAAAAGTACATCTGTGCCAGATGTAATGCTTTTATTGCAAAATACACTGGTATGAATATTTCAGCTGAGCTGCCCGTCTAAATGGATCAGGACTAATAATTCGGGGTTTTAACACCAAAACTGTGCTGGAGCATTAAGACGAAACACGTCCAGCTTCTCATCTTGCTTTCACTTCCATTAACTCTTCTTGAAAAAAAAAAAAAGCATTTAGTCAGCAGCAGAAACATGACGTAGATGTTGATATCAGCTGAAGCTATTTCCATCGTGGCTTAGAATGTAAATCGGGTTAACCAGAGTTTCCTTCAAACCGCAGAAAGCCATAGAGGGCGGCAGGAACGCCGTCTCAGGTCAGCCGGATTACGTCTGAGGTCTGTGGGTTCGGCCCTGAGGAGGCCGAGGCCTCCCAGCATCACACTGATTTATTGCCGTTCATGGAAAACACATTCGGCGCTGCTCAGCGGAGACAATGAACCGTCTGCTGGGAGTTCTTCACTCCGACGGGTTTAGATCACAGTTTACAGATTGGTGCCGTCACTACGTCACAGTCATTCACATGGAACAAAAAACAAATGAAACAGTCCATTAAACCAGTCAAAGATCGATCCTCTGGTGTTCTACTATCAGTTTAACAATGATCTCAGTTCCAGGGGAAACTACCTGGACATACATGGTACAGCCAAGAAACTATCTGGAACTACTAAGTACACACAAAAAACTACCTGGAACAACTTGGGAGACACAAGAAACTATGTGGAACTACTATATACACCCAAGAAACTAATTACAACTACTAAGTACAAACAAGAATCTATCTGGAACTACTTTGTACACACAAGAAACTACGTGGAACTACGATATATACCTGAGAAACTCCCTGGAATTACTAAGAACACACAAGAAACTATCTGTAACAACTTTGTACACACAAGAAATTAATTGGAACTACTATATACAAAGAAGAAACTAATTAGAACTACTAAGTATACACGAGAATCTATCTGGAACTACTTCGTACACACAAGAAACTACGTGGAACTACGATATATACCTGAGAAACTCCCTGGAATTGCTAAGAACACACAAGAAACTATCTGTAACAACTTTGTACACACAAGAAACTAATTGGAACTACTATATACAAAGAAAAAACTAATTAGAACTACTAAGTACACACAAGAATCTATCTGGAACTACTTCGTACACACAAGAAACTATATGGAACTACTTGGGAAACATAAGAAACTCTCTGGAACTACTAGGAACACATAATACACTATCTGGAACTACCATATACACCCAGGAAACTACCTGGAATTGCTAATTATACACAAGAAACTATCTGTAACTACTTCGTACACACAAGAAACCATGTGGAACTACTATATATACCTAAGAAACTCCCTGGAATTACTACGTACACACAAGAAACTATATGGGACTACTTGGGACACACAAGAAACTATCTGGAATTACTATGTACAGCCAAGAAACTAATTAGAACGACTAATTACACGTAAAAATCTATCTGGAACTGCTTCGTACACAAAAGAAACTATCTGGAATTACTATGTACAGCCAAGAAACTAATTAGAACGATAATTACACACAAGAATATATCTGGAAATACTTCGTACAAACAAAAAACTCTGTGGAACTACTATATATACCTACGAAGCTCCCTGGAATTACTAAGTACACACAAGAAATTATCTGGAACCACTTGGGACACACAACAAACTATCTGGAACTACTAGGAACACATAATACACTATCTGGAACTACTATATACATCAAAGAAACTACCTAGAATTGCTAAGTATACACAAGTATCTATCTGTAACAACTTTGTACACAAAAGAAACTATGTGAAATTACTTTGGACGCACAAGAAACTATCTGGAATTACTTTGGACGCACAAGAAACTATCTGGAACTACTTGGGACATACGAGAAATTATCTGGAACTACTTGGGACAAACAAGAAACTAGCTGGAATTACTTGGTACACACAAGAAACTGTGGAACTACTATATATACCTAAGTAACCCCTGGAATTACTTCGTACACACAAGAAACTATGTGGAACTACTATATATACACAAGAAACTATCTTGAATTACTACGTACACACAAGAAACTATTTAGAACGACTATATATACACATAAAAATCTATCTGGAACTACTTCATACACAAAAGAAACTATCTGGAATTACTATATACACCCAAGAAACTAATTAGAACGACTAATTACACACAAGAATCTATCTGGAACTACTTCGTACACACAAAAAACTCTGTGAACTACTATATATATACCTACGAAGCTCCCTGGAATTACTAAGTACACACAAGAAATTATCTGGAACCCTTGACTTTGGACACAAGAAACTATCTGGAACTACTAGGAACACAAAACGCTATCTGGAACTACTATATACATCAAGAAACTACCTGGAATTGCTATACACACAAATCTTTCTATATCTATTTATTTCACACAAGAAACTATGTAGAACTACTATTTTTACCTAAGAAAATCCCGGGAGTTACTAAGTACACACAAGAAACTATATGGAACTACTAGGAACACACAAGAAACTATCTGGAATTACTATGTACACCCAAGAAACTAATTAGAATTGCTAACTAATTACACAAAAAATCTATCTATAACAACTTCGTATACACAAGAAACCATCTGGAACTCTATATATACTTAAGAAACTCCCTGGAACTACTTTAGACAAAAAGAAACTATCTGGAATTATATATACACCCAAGAAACTAATTAGAATGACTAATTACACACAAGAATCTATCTGGAACTACTTCGTACGCACAAAAAACTCTGTTGAACTACTATATATACCTACGAAGCTCCCTGGAATTACTAAGTACACACAAGAAATTATCTGGAATTACTTTGGACGCACAAGAAACTAGCTGGAACTACTTGGACACACACGAAACTATCTGAAATTACTATGTACAGCCAAGAAACTAATTAGAACGACTAATTACACATAAAAATCTATCTGGAACTGCTTCGTATACAAAAGAAACCATCTGGAATTACTATGTACAGCCAAGAAACGAATTAGAACGACTAATTACACACAAGAATCTATCTGGAACTGCTTCAACCTCTGGATTTCTATTACAGCCAAGAAACTAATTAGAATGACTATTTACACACAAGAATCTATCTGACTTTGTATACAAAAGAAACCATCTGGAATTACTATGTACAAACAAGAAACTAATTAGAAGGACTAATTACACACAAGAATGTATCTGGAACTACTTCGTACGCACAAAAAACTCTGTGGAACTACTATATATACCTACGAAGCTCCCTGGAATTACTAAGTACACACAAGAAACTATGTGGAAATACTATATATACTTAAGAAACTCCCTGGAAGTACTTCGTACACAAAAGAAACTATCTGGAATTATTATATACACCCAATAAACTAATTAGAACGACTAATTACACACAAGAATCTATCTGGAACTACTTCGTACACACAAAAGACTCTGTGGATCTACTGTATAGACCTACGAAGCTCCCTGGAATTACTAAGTACACACAAGAAATTATCTGGAATTACTTTGGACGCACAAGAAACTATCTGGAATTACTTTGGACGCACAAGAAACTATCTGGAACTACTAGGAACACATAATAAACTATCCGGAACTACTACATACACCCAAGAAAATAATTGGAACTACTAAGTACACACAAGAACCTATCTGGAACTACTTCGTACACACAAGAAATTACGTGGAACTACTATATATACCTAAGAAACTCCCTGGAATTACTAAGAACACACAAGAAACTATCTGGAACTACTTGGAAACATACAAGAAACTAGCTGGAACTACTTGGACACAAAAGAAACTATCTGGAACTACTTGGTACATACGAGAAACTCCTGGAACTACTTGGTACACACAAGAATTTATCTGTAACAACTTTGTACACACAAGAAACTATGTGGAACTACTATATATACCTAAGAAACTCCCTGAATTACTACATACACACAAGAAACTATAAGAACACTGGACACACAAGAAACTATCAGAATACTATTACACCAAGAAACTAATAGAACACAACACAAAAAACACCCCACACAAAAGCACAAACATACACCAAAAACAATTAAAACAACACAACCCCACCCAACTACTATATATACCTACGAAGCTCCCTGGAATTACTAAGTACACACAAGAAATTATCTGGAACCACTTGGGACACACAAGAAACTATCTGGAACTACTAGGAACACATAATACGCTATCTGGAACTACTATATACATCAAAGAAACTACCTGGAATTGCTAAGTATACACAACTATCTAGCTATAACTACTTCGTACACACAAGAAAATATGTGGATCTACTATATAGACCTACAAAGCTCCCTGGAATTACTAAGTACACACAAAAAATTATCTGGAATTACTTTGGATGCACAAGAAACTATCTGGAACTACTAGGAACAAATAATAAACTATCCGGAACTACTATATACACCAAAGAAACTAATTAGAACTACTAAGTACACACAAAAATCTATCTGGAACTACGTCGTACACGCAAGAAATTACGTGGAACTACTATATATACCTAAGAAACTCCCTGGAATTACTACGTATACACAAGAAACTATATGGAACTACTTGGGACACACAAGAAACTATCTGGAATTACTATGTACAGCCAAGAAACTAATTAGAATGACTAATTGCACATAAAAATCTATCTGGAACTACTTCGTACGCACAAAAAACTCTGTTGAACTACTATATATACCTACGAAGCTCCCTGGAATTACTAAGTACACACAAGAAATTATCTGGAATTACTTTGGACGCACAAGAAACTAGCTGGAACTACTTGGACACACAAGAAACTATCTGAAATTACTATGTACAGCCAAGAAACTAATTAGAACGACTAATTACACATAAAAATCTATCTGGAACTGCTTCGTATACAAAAGAAACCATCTGGAATTACTATGTACAGCCAAGAAACTAATTAGAATGACTAATTACACACAAGAATCTATCTGGAACTGCTTCGTATACAAAAGAAACCATCTGGAATTACTATGTACAAACAAGAAACTAATTAGAAGGACTAATTACACACAAGAATGTATCTGGAACTACTTTGTACACACAAAAAACTCTGTGGATCTACTGTATAGACCTACGAAGCTCCCTGGAATTACTAAGTACACACAAGAAATTATCTAGAATTACTTTGGACGCACAAGAAACTATCTGGAATTACTTTGGACGCACAAGAAACTATCTGGAACTACTAGGAACACATAATAAACTATCCGGAACTACTACATACACCCAAGAAAATAATTGGAACTACTAAGTACACACAAGAACCTATCTGGAACTACTTCGTACACACAAGAAATTACGTGGAACTACTATATATACCTAAGAAGCTCCCTGGAATTACTAAGAACACACAAGAAATTATCTGGAACCACTTGGGACACACAAGAAACTAGCTGGAACTACTAGGAACACATAATAAACTATCTGGAACTACTATATACATCAAAGAAACTACCTGGAATTACTAAGTATCACAACTATCTATCTATAACTACTTAGTACACACAAGAAACTATGTAGAACTACTATATATACCTAAGAAAATCCCGGGAGTTACTAAGTACACACAAGAAACTATATGGAACTACTAAGAACACATAAGACACTATCTGGAACTACTATATACACCCAAGAAACTATCTGGAATTACTAAGTATACACAAGAAACTATCTGTAACAACTTCGTACACACAAGAAACTATGTGGAACTACTATATATACTTAAGAAACTCCCTGGAACTACTTCATACACAAAAGAAACTATCTGGAATTATTATATACACCCAAGAAACTAATTAGAACGACTAATTACACACAAGAATCTATCTGGAACTACTTCGTACACACAAAAGACTCTGTGGAACTACTAAATACACCAACGAAGCTCCCTGGAATTACTAAGTACACACAAGAAATTATCTGGAATTACTTTGGACGCACAAGAAACTAGCTGGAACTACTAGGAAAAAATAAAAATAATTTTACACACAAGAAACTATCTGGAATTACTATGTACAGCCAAGAAACTAATTAGAATGACTAATTACACATAAAAATCTATCTAGAACTGCTTCGTATACAAAAGAAACCATCTGGAATTACTATGTACAGACAAGAAACTAATTAGAAGGACTAATTACACACAAGAATGTATCTGGAACTACTTCGTACGCACAAAAAACTCTGTGGAACTACTATATATACCTACGAAGCTCCCTGGAATTACTAAGTACACACAAGAAACTATGTGGAAATACTATATATACTTAAGAAACTCCCTGGAAGTACTTCGTACACAAAAGAAACTATCTGGAATTATTATATACACCCAATAAACTAATTAGAACGACTAATTACACACAAGAATCTATCTGGAACTACTTCGTACACACAAAAGACTCTGTGGATCTACTGTATAGACCTACGAAGCTCCCTGGAATTACTAAGTACACACAAGAAATTATCTGGAATTACTTTGGACGCACAAGAAACTATCTGGAATTACTTTGGACGCACAAGAAACTATCTGGAACTACTAGGAACACATAATAAACTATCCGGAACTACTACATACACCCAAGAAAATAATTGGAACTACTAAGTACACACAAGAACCTATCTGGAACTACTTCGTACACACAAGAAATTACGTGGAACTACTATATATACCTAAGAAACTCCCTGGAATTACTAAGAACACACAAGAAACTATCTGGAACTACTTGGAAACATACAAGAAACTAGCTGGAACTACTTGGACACAAAAGAAACTATCTGGAACTACTTGGTACATACGAGAAACTCGCTGGAACTACTTGGTACACACAAGAATTTATCTGTAACAACTTTGTACACACAAGAAACTATGTGGAACTACTATATATACCTAAGAAACTCCCTGGAATTACTACATACACACAAGAAACTATATAGAACTACTTGGGACACACAAGAAACTATCTAGAATTACTATGTACAGCCAAGAAACTAATTAGAACGACTGATTACACATAAAAATCTATCTGGAACTGCTTCGTACACAAAAGAAACTATCTGGAATTACTATGTACAGCCAAGAAACTAATTAAAAGGACTAATTACACACAAGAATCTATCTGGAACTACTTCGTACACAAAAGAAACTATCTGGAATTACTATGTACAGCCAAGAAACTAATTTAAAAGGACTAATTACACACAAGAATCTATCTGGAACTACTTCGTACGCACAAAAAACTCTGTGGAACTACTATATATACCTACGAAGCTCCCTGGAATTACTAAGTACACACAAGAAATTATCTGGAACCACTTGGGACACACAAGGAACTATCTGGAACTACTAGGAACACATAATAAACTATCCGGAACTACTACATACACCCAAGAAAATAATTGGAACTACTAAGTACACACAAGAACCTATCTGGAACTACTTCGTACACACAAGAAATTACGTGGAACTACTATATATACCTAAGAAACTCCCTGGAATTACTAAGAACACACAAGAAACTATCTGGAACTACTTGGAAACATACAAGAAACTAGCTGGAACTACTTGGACACAAAAGAAACTATCTGGAACTACTTGGTACATACGAGAAACTCGCTGGAACTACTTGGTACACACAAGAATTTATCTGTAACAACTTTGTACACACAAGAAACTATGTGGAACTACTATATATACCTAAGAAACTCCCTGGAATTACTACATACACACAAGAAACTATATAGAACTACTTGGGACACACAAGAAACTATCTAGAATTACTATGTACAGCCAAGAAACTAATTAGAACGACTGATTACACATAAAAATCTATCTGGAACTGCTTCGTACACAAAAGAAACTATCTGGAATTACTATGTACAGCCAAGAAACTAATTAAAAGGACTAATTACACACAAGAATCTATCTGGAACTACTTCGTACACAAAAGAAACTATCTGGAATTACTATGTACAGCCAAGAAACTAATTTAAAAGGACTAATTACACACAAGAATCTATCTGGAACTACTTCGTACGCACAAAAAACTCTGTGGAACTACTATATATACCTACGAAGCTCCCTGGAATTACTAAGTACACACAAGAAATTATCTGGAACCACTTGGGACACACAAGGAACTATCTGGAACTACTAGGAACACATAATACGCTATCTGGAACTACTATATACATCAAAGAAACTACCTGGAATTGCTAAGTATACACAACTATCTAGCTATAACTACTTCGTACACACAAGAAAATATGTGGATCTACTATATAGACCTACAAAGCTCCCTGGAATTACTAAGTACACACAAAAAATTATCTGGAATTACTTTGGATGCACAAGAAACTATCTGGAACTACTAGGAACAAATAATAAACTATCCAGAACTACTATATACACCAAAGAAACTAATTAGAACTACTAAGTACACACAAAAATCTATCTGGAACTACGTCGTACACGCAAGAAATTACGTGGAACTACTATATATACCTAAGAAACTCCCTGGAATTACTACGTATACACAAGAAACTATATGGAACTACTTGGGACACACAAGAAACTATCTGGGATTACTATGTACAGCCAAGAAACTAATTAGAATGACTAATTGCACATAAAAATCTATCTGGAACTACTTCGTACGCACAAAAAACTCTGTTGAACTACTATATATACCTACGAAGCTCCCTGGAATTACTAAGTACACACAAGAAATTATCTGGAATTACTTTGGACGCACAAGAAACTAGCTGGAACTACTTGGACACACAAGAAACTATCTGAAATTACTATGTACAGCCAAGAAACTAATTAGAACGACTAATTACACATAAAAATCTATCTGGAACTGCTTCGTATACAAAAGAAACCATCTGGAATTACTATGTACAGCCAAGAAACTAATTAGAATGACTAATTACACACAAGAATCTATCTGGAACTGCTTCGTATACAAAAGAAACCATCTGGAATTACTATGTACAAACAAGAAACTAATTAGAAGGACTAATTACACACAAGAATGTATCTGGAACTACTTCGTACGCACAAAAAACTCTGTGGAACTACTATATATACCTACGAAGCTCCCTGGAATTACTAAGTACACACAAGAAACTATGTGGAAATACTATATATACTTAAGAAACTCCCTGGAAGTACTTCGTACACAAAAGAAACTATCTGGAATTATTATATACACCCAATAAACTAATTAGAACGACTAATGACACACAATAATCTATCTGGAACTACTTCGTACACACAAAAGACTCTGTGGATCTACTGTATAGACCTACGAAGCTCCCTGGAATTACTAAGTACACACAAGAAATTATCTGGAATTACTTTGGACGAACAAGAAACTATCTGGAATTACTTTGGACGCACAAGAAACTATCTGGAACTACTAGGAACACATAATAAACTATCTGGAACTACTATATACACCCAAGAAAATAATTGGAACTACTAAGTACACACAAGAACCTATCTGGAACTACTTCGTACACACAAGAAATTACGTGGAACTACTATATATACCTAAGAAACTCCCTGGAATTACTAAGAACACACAAGAAACTATCTGGAACTACTTGGGACATACGAGAAACTAGCTGGAACTACTTGGACACAAAAGAAACTATCTGGAACTACTTGGTACATACGAAAAACTCGCTGAGAACTACTTGTTACACACAAGAATTTATCTGTAACAACTTTGTACACACAAGAAACTATGTGGAACTACTATATATACCTAAGAAACTCCCTGGAATTACTACATACACACAAGAAACTATATAGAACTACTTGGGACACACAAGAAACTATCTAGAATTACTATGTACAGCCAAGAAACTAATTAGAACGACTGATTACACATAAAAATCTATCTGGAACTGCTTCGTATACAAAAGAAACCATCTGGAATTTCTATGTACAGACAAGAAACTAATTAGAAGGACTAATTACACACAAGAATGTATCTGGAACTACTTCGTACGCACAAAAAACTCTGTGGAACTACTATATATACCTACGAAGCTCCCTGGAATTACTAAGTACACACAAGAAACTATGTGGAAATACTATATATACTTAAAAACTCCCTGGAAGTACTTCGTACACAAAAGAAACTATCTGGAATTATTATATACACCCAAGAAACTAATTAGAACGACTAATGACACACAATAATCTATCTGGAACTACTTCGTACACACAAAAGACTCTGTGGATCTACTGTATAGACCTACGAAGCTCCCTGGAATTACTAAGTACACACAAGAAATTATCTGGAATTACTTTGGATGAACAAGAAACTATCTGGAATTACTTTGGACGCACAAGAAACTATCTGAAACTACTAGGAACACATAATAAACTATCTGGAACTACTATATACACCCAAGAAAATAATTGGAACTACTAAGTACACACAAGAACCTATCTGGAACTACTTCGTACACACAAGAAATTACGTGGAACTACTATATATACCTAAGAAACTCCCTGGAATTACTAAGAACACACAAGAAACTATCTGGAACTACTTGGGACATACAAGAAACTAGCTGGAACTACTTGGACACAAAAGAAACTATCTGGAACTACTAGGTATATACGAAAAACTCGCTGGAACTACTTGTTACACACAAGAATTTATCTGTAACAACTTTGTACACACAAGAAACTATGTGGAACTACTATATATACCTAAGAAACTCCCTGGAATTACTACGATCACACAAGAAACTATATAGAACTACTTGGGACACACAAGAAACTATCTAGAATTACTATGTACAGCCAAGAAACTAATTAGAACGACTGATTACACATAAAAATCTATCTGGAACTGCTTCGTATACAAAAGAAACCATCTGGAATTTCTATGTACAGACAAGAAACTAATTAGAAGGACTAATTACACACAAGAATGTATCTGGAACTACTTCGTACGCACAAAAAACTCTGTGGAACTACTATATATACCTACGAAGCTCCCTGGAATTACCAAGTACACACAAGAAACTATGTGGAACTACTATATATACTTAAGAAACTCCCTGGAACTACATCGTACACAAAAGAAACTATCTGGAATTATTATATACACCCAATAAACTAATTAGAACGACTAATTACACACAATAATCTATCTGGAACTACTTTGTACACACAAAAGACTCTGTGGATCTACTGTATAGACCTACGAAGCTCCCTGGAATTACTAAGTACACACAAGAAATTATCTGGAATTACTTTGGACGCACAAGAAACTAGCTGGAACTACTTGGACACATAAGAAACTATCTGGAATTACTATGTACAGCCAAGAAACTAATTAGAATGACTAATTACACATAAAAATCTATCTGGAACTACTTCGTACACACAAGAAATTACGTGGAACTACTATATATACCTAAGAAACTCCCTGGAATTACTAAGAACACACAAGAAACTATCTGGAACTACTTGGACACACAAGAAACTATCTGGAACTACTTGGTACACAAGAATCTATCTGTAACAACTTCGTACACACAAGAAACTATGTGGAACTACTATGTATACCTAAGAAACTCCCTGGAATTACTACGTACACACAAGAAACTATCTGGAATTACTATGTACAGCCAAGAAACTAATTAGAAGGATAATTACACACAAAAACAGGGAACACTATATATACTAAGAAACTCCTGGAACACCACACAAAAAAACAAATATATAACCCCAAGCAATTAGACAATACACAAAGACAACAAGGCAGCCCGCCCAAAAAGTACACAAAGAAATTATCTGGAATTACTTTGGACGCACAAGAAACTATCTGGAATTACTATGTACAGCCAAGAAACATTAATAATTACACACAAGAATATCTAACACACAAAACCTAAAACCCCAAAACCAAAAATTATACTCCCCTAATACTCGTACACAAAAGAAACTATCTGGAATTATTATATACACCCAAGAAACTAATTAGAACACTAATTACACACAAGAATCTATCTGGAACTACTTCGTACACACAAAAGACTCTGTGGAACTACTGTATAGACCTACGAAGCTCCCTGGAATTACTAAGTACACAGAAGAAATTATCTGGAACCACTTGGGACACACAACAAACTATCTGGAACTACTAAACACATAATACACTATCTGGAACTACTATATACATCAAAAAATACCTAAATTCTAATATACACAAGTATCTATCTTAACACTTTTACAAAAATATTAAATTACTTTCCACAAAAACTTCTGATTACTTTACCACAAGAAACTATCTGGAACTACTTGGGACATACGAGAAATTATCTGGAACTACTTGGGACACACAAGAAACTATCTGGAATTACTTGGTACACACAAGAATCTATCTGTAACAACTTCGTACACACAAGAAACTATGTGGAACTACTATATATACCTAAGAAACTCCCTGGAATTACTACGTACACACAAGAAACTATGTGGAACTACTATATATACTAAGAAACTCCTAACTACTTCAACAAAAAGAAACTATCTGGAATTATTATATACACCCAAGAAACTAATTAGAACGACTAATTACACACAAGAATCTATCTGGAACTACTTCGTACACACAAAAGACTCTGTGGATCTACTAAATACACCAACGAAGCTCCCTGGAATTACTAAGTACACACAAGAAATTATCTGGAATTACTTTGGACGCACAAGAAACTAGCTGGAACTACTAGGACACACAAGAAACTATCTGGAATTACTATGCACAGCCAAAAACTAATTAGAAGACTAATTACACATAAAAATCTATCTAGAACCTCGTATACAAAAGAAACCATCTGGAATTACTATGTACAGACAAGAAACTAATTAGAAGGACTAATTACACACAAGAATCTATCTGGAACTACTTCGTACGCACAAAAAACTCTGTTGAACTACTATATATACCTACGAAGCTCCCTGGAATTACTAAGTACACACAAGAAATTATCTGGAATTACTTTGGACGCACAAGAAACTAGCTGGAACTACTTGGACACACAAGAAACTATCTGAAATTACTATGTACAGCCAAGAAACTAATTAGAACGACTAATTACACATAAAAATCTATCTGGAACTGCTTCGTATACAAAAGAAACCATCTGGAATTACTATGTACAGCCAAGAAACGAATTAGAACGACTAATTACACACAAGAATCTATCTGGAACTGCTTCGTATACAAAAGAAACCATCTGGAATTACTATTACAAACAAGAAACAATTAGAAACTAATTACACACAAGAATGTATCTGGAACTACTTCGTACGCACAAAAAACTCTGTGGAACTACTATATATACCTACGAAGCTCCCTGGAATTACTAAGTACACACAAGAAACTATGTGGAACTACTATATATACTTAAGAAACTCCCTGGAAGTACTTCGTACACAAAAGAAACTATCTGGAATTATTATATACACCCAAGAAACTAATTAGAACGACTAATTACACACAAGAATCTATCTGGAACTACTTCATACACACAAAAGACTCTGTGGATCTACTGTATAGACCTACAAAGCTCCCTGGAATTACTAAGTACACACAAGAAATTATCTGGAATTACTTTGGACGCACAAGAAACTATCTGGAATTACTTTGGACGCACAAGAAACTATTTGGAACTACTAGGAACACATAATAAACTATCCGGAACTACTATATACACCCAAGAAAATAATTGGAACTACTAAGTACACACAAGAACCTATCTGGAACTACTTCGTACACACAAGGAAATTACGTGGAACTACTATATATACCTAAGAAACTCCCTGGAATTACTAAGAACACACAAGAAACTATCTGGAACTACTTGGAAACATACAAGAAACTAGCTGGAACTACTTGGACACAAAAGAAACTATCTGGCTACTTGTACATACGAGAACTCGCTGGAACTACTTGGTACACACAAGAATCTATCTGTAACAACTTTGTACACACAAGAAACTATGTGGAACTACTATATATACCTAAGAAACTCCCTGGAATTACTACATACACACAAGAAACTATATAGAACTACTTGGGACACACAAGAAACTATCTAGAATTACTATGTACAGCCAAGAAACTAATTAGAACGACTGATTACACATAAAAATCTATCTGGAACTGCTTCGTACACAAAAGAAACTATCTGGAATTACTATGTACAGCCAAGAAACTAATTAAAAGGACTAATTACACACAAGAATCTATCTGGAACTACTTCGTACGCACAAAAAACTCTGTGGAACTACTATATATACCTACGAAGCTCCCTGGAATTACTAAGTACACACAAGAAATTATCTGGAATTACTTTGGACGCACAAGAAACTAGCTGGAACTACTTGGACACACAAGAAACTATCTGAAATTACTATGTACAGCCAAGAAACTAATTAGAACGACTAATTACACATAAAAATCTATCTGGAACTGCTCGTATACAAAAAAACCATCTGGAATTACTATGTACACCAAAAATAATTAAATACTAATTACACACAAAATCATCTGAACTGCTTCTATACAAAGAAACCATCTAAACTATTACAAACAAAACTAATTAGAAGACTAATACACACAAAATTATCTGAACTACTTTGTACCACAAAAAACTCTGTGGATCTACTGTATAGACCTACAAGCTCCCTGGAATTACTAAGTACACACAAGAAATTATCTGGAATTACTTTGGACGCACAAGAAATATCTGGATTACTTTGGACGCACAAAAATATCTGGAACTACTAGGAACACATAATAAATATCAACTACTACATACACCCAAGAAAATAATTGGAACTACTAAGTACACACAAGAACCTATCTGGAACTACTTCGTACACACAAGAAATTAAGTGGAACTACTATATATACCTAAGAAACTCCCTGGAATTACTAAGTACACACAAGAAATTATCTGGAACCACTTGGGACACACAAGAAACTATCTGGAACTACTAGGAACACATAATAAACTATCTGGAACTACTATATACATCAAAGAAACTACCTGGAATTGCTAAGTATACACAAGTATCTAGCTATAACTACTTAGTACACACAAGAAACTATGTAGAACTACTATATATACCTAAGAAAATCCCGGGAGTTACTAAGACACACAAGAAACTATATGGAACTACTAAGAACACATAAGACACTATCTGGAACTACTATATACACCCAAGAAACTATCTGGAATTACTAAGTATACACAAGAAACTATCTGTAACAACTTCGTACACACAAGAAACTATGTGGAACTACTATATATACTTAAGAAACTCCCTGGAACTACTTCAGACACACAAGAAACTATCTGGAATTATTATATACACCCAAGAAACTAATTAGAACGACTAATTACACACAAGAATCTATCTGGAACTACTTCGTACACACAAAAGACTCTGTGGATCTACTAAATACACCAACGAAGCTCCCTGGAATTACTAAGTACACACAAGAAATTATCTGGAATTACTTTGGACGCACAAGAAACTATCTGGAACTACTAGGACACACAAGAAACTATCTGGAATTACTATGCACAGCCAAGAAACTAATTAGAATGACTAATTACACATAAAAATCTATCTAGAACTGCTTCGTATACAAAAGAAACCATCTGGAATTACTATGTACAGACAAGAAACTAATTAGAAGTACTAATTACACACAAGAATCTATCTGGAACTACTTCGTACACACAAAAAACTATGTTGAACTACTATATATACCTAAGAAACTCCCTGGAATTACTAAGTACACACAAGAAATTATCTGGAATTACTTTGGACGCACAAGAAACTAGCTGGAACTACTTGGACACACAAGAAACTATCTGAAATTACTATGTACAGCCAAGAAACTAATTAGAACGACTAATTACACATAAAAATCTATCTGGAACTGCTTCGTATACAAAAGAAACCATCTGGAATTACTATGTACAGCCAAGAAACGAATTAGAACGACTAATTACACACAAGAATCTATCTGGAACTACTTCGTATACAAAAGAAACCATCTGGAATTACTATGTACAAACAAGAAACTAATTAGAAGGACTAATTACACACAAGAATCTATCTGGAACTACTTCGTACGCACAAAAAACTCTGTGGAACTACTATATATACCTACGAAGCTCCCTGGAATTACTAAGTACACACAAGAAACTATGTGGAAATACTATATATACTTAAGAAACTCCCTGGAAGTACTTCGTACACAAAAGAAACTATCTGGAATTATTATATACACCCAATAAACTAATTAGAACGACTAATTACACACAAGAATCTATCTGGAACTACTTCGTACACACAAAAGACTCTGTGGATCTACTGTATAGACCTACGAAGCTCCCTGGAATTACTAAGTACACACAAGAAATTATCTGGAATTACTTTGGACGCACAAGAAACTATCTGGAATTACTTTGGACGCACAAGAAACTATCTGGAACTACTAGGAACACATAATAAACTATCCGGAACTACTATATACACCCAAGAAAATAATTGGAACTACTAAGTACACACAAGAACCTATCTGGAACTACTTCGTACACACAAGAAATTACGTGGAACTACTATATATACCTAAGAAACTCCCTGGAATTACTAAGAACACACAAGAAACTATCTGGAACTACTTGGAAACATACAAGAAACTAGCTGGAACTACTTGGACACAAAAGAAACTATCTGGAACTACTTGGTACAACGAGAAACTCGCTGAACTACTTGGTACACACAAGAATTTATCTGTAACAACTTTGTACACACAAGAAACTATGTGGAACTACTATATATACCTAAGAAACTCCCTGGAATTACTACATACACACAAGAAACTATATAGAACTACTTGGGACACACAAGAAACTATCTAGAATTACTATGTACAGCCAAGAAACTAATTAGAACGACTGATTACACAAAAAATCTATCTGGAACCCGACACAAAAGAAACTATCTGGAATTACTATGTACAGCCAAGAAACTAATTAAAAGGACTAATTACACACAAGAATCTATCTGGAACTACTTCGTACACAAAAGAAACTATCTGGAATTACTATGTACAGCCAAGAAACTAATTTAGAAGGACTAATTACACACAAGAATCTATCTGGAACTACTTCGTACGCACAAAAAACTCTGTGGAACTACTATATATACCTACGAAGCTCCCTGGAATTACTAAGTACACACAAGAAATTATCTGGAACCACTTGGGACACACAAGAAACTATCTGGAACTACTAGGAACACATAATACGCTATCTGGAACTACTATATACATCAAAGAAACTACCTGGAATTGCTAAGTATACACAACTATCTATCTATAACTACTTCGTACACACAAGAAAATATGTGGATCTACTATATAGACCTACAAAGCTCCCTGGAATTACTAAGTACACACAAAAAATTATCTGGAATTACTTTGGATGCACAAGAAACTATCTGGAACTACTAGGAACAAATAATAAACTATCCAGAACTACTATATACACCAAAGAAACTAATTAGAACTACTAAGTACACACAAAAATCTATCTGGAACTACGTCGTACACGCAAGAAATTACGTGGAACTACTATATATACCTAAGAAACTCCCTGGAATTACTACGTATACACAAGAAACTATATGGAACTACTTGGGACACACAAGAAACTATCTGGGATTACTATGTACAGCCAAGAAACTAATTAGAATGACTAATTGCACATAAAAATCTATCTGGAACTACTTCGTACGCACAAAAAACTCTGTTGAACTACTATATATACCTACGAAGCTCCCTGGAATTACTAAGTACACACAAGAAATTATCTGGAATTACTTTGGACGCACAAGAAACTAGCTGGAACTACTTGGACACACAAGAAACTATCTGAAATTACTATGTACAGCCAAGAAACTAATTAGAACGACTAATTACACATAAAAATCTATCTGGAACTGCTTCGTATACAAAAGAAACCATCTGGAATTACTATGTACAGCCAAGAAACTAATTAGAATGACTAATTACACACAAGAATCTATCTGGAACTGCTTCGTATACAAAAGAAACCATCTGGAATTACTATGTACAAACAAGAAACTAATTAGAAGGACTAATTACACACAAGAATGTATCTGGAACTACTTCGTACGCACAAAAAACTCTGTGGAACTACTATATATACCTACGAAACTCCCTGGAATTACTAAGTACACACAAGAAACTATGTGGAACTACTATATATACTTAAGAAACTCCCTGGAAGTACTTCGTACACAAAAGAAACTATCTGGAATTATTATATACACCCAAGAAACTAATTAGAACGACTAATTACACACAAGAATCTATCTGGAACTACTTCGTACACACAAAAGACTCTGTGGATCTACTGTATAGACCTACGAAGCTCCCTGGAATTACTAAGTACACACAAGAAATTATCTGGAATTACTTTGGACGAACAAGAAACTATCTGGAATTACTTTGGACGCACAAGAAACTATCTGGAACTACTAGGAACACATAATAAACTATCTGGAACTACTACATACACCCAAGAAACTAATTGGAACTACTAAGTACACACAAGAACCTATCTGGAACTACTTCGTACACACAAGAAATTACGTGGAACTACTATATATACCTAAGAAACTCCCTGGAATTACTAAGAACACACAAGAAACTATCTGGAACTACTTGGGACATACGAGAAACTAGCTGGAACTACTTGGACACAAAAGAAACTATCTGGAACTACTTGGTACATACGAAAAACCCTGGAACTACTTGTTACACACAAGAATTTATCTGTAACAACTTTGTACACACAAGAAACTATGTGGAACTACTATATATACCTAAGAAACTCCCTGGAATTACTAAATACACACAAGAAACTATATAGAACTACTTGGGACACACAAGAAACTATCTAGAATTACTATGTACAGCCAAGAAACTAATTAGAACGACTGATTACACATAAAAATCTATCTGGAACTACTTCGTACACACAAGAAATTACGTGGAACTACTATATATACCTAAGAAACTCCCTGGAATTACTAAGAACACACAAGAAACTATCTGGAACTACTTGGACACACAAGAAACTATCTGGAACTACTTGGTACACAAGAATCTATCTGTAACAACTTCGTACACACAAGAAACTATGTGGAACTACTATGTATACCTAAGAAACTCCCTGGAATTACTACGTACACACAAGAAACTATCTGGAATTACTATGTACAGCCAAGAAACTAATTAGAAGGACTAATTACACACAAGAAACTATGTGGAACTACTATATATACTTAAGAAACTCCCTGGAACTACTTCGTACACAAAAGAAACTATCTGGAATTATTATATACACCCAAGAAACTAATTAGAACGACTAATTACACACAAGAATCTATCTGGAACTACTTCGTACACAAAAGACTCTGTGGATCTACTGTATAGACCTACGAAGCTCCCTGGAATTACTAAGTACACACAAGAAATTATCTGGAATTACTTTGGACGCACAAGAAACTATCTGGAATTACTATGTACAGCCAAGAAACTAATTAGAACGACTAATTACACACAAGAATCTATCTGGAACTACTTCGTACACACAAAAACTCTCTGGAACTACTATATATATACCTACGAAGCTCCCTGGAATTACTAAGTACACACAAGAAACTATGTGGAACTACTATATATACACAAGAAACTCCCTGGAAGTACTTCGTACACAAAAGAAACTATCTGGAATTATTATATACACCCAAGAAACTAATTAGAACGACTAATTACACACAAGAATCTATCTGGAACTACTTCGTACACACAAAAAACTCTGTGGATCTACTGTATAGACCTACGAAACTCCCTGGAATTACTAAGTACACAGAAGAAACTATGTGGAACTACTATATATACTTAAGAAACTCCCTGGAACTACTTCGTACACAAAAGAAACTATCTGGAATTATTATATACACCCAAGAAACTAATTAGAATGACTAATTACACACAAGAATCTATCTGGAACTACTTCGTACACACAAAAGACTCTGTGGATCTACTGTATAGACCTACGAAGCTCCCTGGAATTACTAAGTACACACAAGAAATTATCTGGAATTACTTTGGACGCACAAGAAACTATCTGGAATTACTTTGGACGCAAAAGAAACTATCTGGAACTACTAGGAACACATAATAAACTATCTGGGACTACTATATACACCCAAGAAACTAATTGGAACTACTAAGTACACACAAGAATCTATCTGGAACTACTTCGTACACACAAGAAATTACATGGAACTACTATATATAAGTAAGAAACTCCCTGGAATTACTAAGAACACACAAGAAACTATCTGGAACTACTTGGGACATACGAGAAACTAGCTGGAACTACTTGGACACACAAGAAACTATGTGGAACTACTATATATACACCTAAGAAACTCCCTGGAATTACTACGTACACACAAGAAACTATATGGAACTACTTGGGACACACAAGAAACTATCTGGAATTACTATGTACAGCCAAGAAACTAATTAGAACGACTAATTACACAGAAGAATCTATGTGGAGCTACTTCATACGCACAAAAGACTCTGTGGAACTACTATATATACACCTACGAAGCTCCCTGGAATTACTTAGTACACACAAGAAACTATATGGAACTACTTGGGACACACAAGAAACTCTCTGGAACTACTAGGAACACATAATACACTATCTGGAACTAGCATATACACCCAAGAAACTACCTGGAATTGCTAATTATACCCAAGAAACTATCTGTAACTACTTCATACACACAAGAAACTATGTGGAACTACTATATATACATAACAAACTCCTTGGAATTAGTAAGTACACACAAGAAACTATGTGGAACTACTATATATACCTAACAAACTCCTTGGAATTAGTAAGTACACGAAACTGGAATTATCTGGAATTACTTTGGACGCACAAGAAACTATCTGGAATTACTTTGGACGCACAAGAAACTATCTGGAACTACTAGGAACACATAATAAACTATCCGGAACTACTATATACACACAAGAAACTATATGAAACTACTTGGGACACACAAGACTCTATCTGGAACTACTGTCGTACACACAAGAAATTACGTGGAACTACTATATATACCTAAGAAACTCCCTGGAATTACTAAGAACACACAAGAAACTATCTGGAACTACTTGGTTACATACGAGAAACTAGCTGGAACTACTTGGACACACAAGAAACTATCTGGAACTACTTGGTACACACAAGAATCTATCTGTAACAACAAGAAACTTCTGATTTTTACACACAAGAAACTATGTGGAACTACTATGTAAAAAAACATACTATATATACCTAAGAACTCCCTGATTACTAATCACCAAGAAATTACTGGAACCACTTGGACACACAAAAACTATCTGGAACTACAGGAACACATAATCCTATCTGAACACTATAACATCAAAAACTACCTGGAATTCTAAGTATACACAACTATCATCTATAACTACTTTGTACACACAAGAAAAAACTACATATAGACCTACAAAGGCCCTGAATACTAATTACACACAACAATAATTATCTGAATTACTTTGACCACAAGAAACTATCTGAACTACTAGAACACATAATAAACTATCTGGAACTACTTCCAAACAACAAAGTACACACAAAAAACTCTACTCCTCCCAAAAATACGTGGAACTACTATGTATACACACAAGAACACTACAACTTCACCAAGAAACTATGTGAATTACTAGTTTACCCCAAAAACTCCCTGGAATTACACGTACACACAAGAAACTATATGGAACTACTTGGGACACACAAGAAACTATCTGGAATTACTATGTACAGCCAAGAAACTAATTAGAATGACTAATTACACGTAAAAATCTATCTGGAACTGCTTCGTACACAAAAGAAACTATCTAGAATTACTATGTACAGCCAAGAAACTAATTAGAACGACTAATTACACACAAGAATGTATCTGGAACTACTTCGTACGCACAAAAAACTCTGTGGAACTACTATATATACCTGCGAAACTCCCTGGAATTACTAAGTACACCCAAGAAATTATCTGGAATCACTTGGGACGCACAAGAAACTATCTGGAACGACTAGGAACACATAATACACTATCTGGAACTACTATATACATCCAAGAAACTACCTGGAATTGCTAAGTATACACAAGAATCTATCTGAAACTACTTCGTACACACAAGAAACTATGTGGAACTACTTCGTACACACAAGAAACTAAGTGGAACTCTATATATACCTAAGAAACTCCCTGGAATTACTAAGTACACACAAGAAACTATATGGAACTACTAGGGACACACAATAAACTATCTGGAACTACTAGGAACACATAATAAACTATCTGGAACTACTATATACACCCAAGAAACTACCTGGAATTGCTAAGTATACACAAGAGATTATCTGTAACAACTTGGTTAACACAAGAAACTATCTGGAACTACTATATACAACCAAGAAACTAATTGGAACTACTAATTACACAGAAGAATCTATCTGAAACTACTTCGTACATACAACAAACTATGTGGAACTACGTGGTACACAATAAACTATTTGAAACTACTTGGGACACACAGGAAACTATCTGGAACTACTAGGAACACATAATAAACTATCTGGAACTACCAAGAAACTAATTAGAACTACTAAGTACACACAAGAATCTATCTGGAACTACTTCGTACACACAAGAAACTATGTGCAACTAATATATATACCTAAGAAACTCCCAGGACTTACTACGTACACACAAGAAACTATATGGAACTACTAGGAACACATGATACACTATCTGGAACTACTATATACACCCAAGAAACTACCTGGAATTGCTAAGTATACACAAGAAACTATCTGTAACAACTTTGTACACACAAGAAACTATGTGGAACTACTATATATACCTACGAAACTCCCTGGAACTACTAAATACACCCAAGAAACTACCTGGAACGACTAAATACACACAAGAAACTACCTGCAACTACTGTGTACACACAAAAAACTATCTGGGACTACATGGTACACACAAGGAACTACCTGGAACTACTAAGTACACACAAGGAACTACCTGGAACTACATGGTACACACAAGAAACTACCTGGAACAACTAAGTACACACAAGAAACTATGTGGAATTACTAGGTACACAAAAGAAGAATCTGGACACACTAAGTACACACAAAAAACTATGTGGAACTACTAAGTACACACAAGAATCTACCAAGAACTACTTGGTACACACAAGAAACTACCTGGAACTACTTGGTACACACAAGAAACTACCTGGAACTACTAAGTACACACAAGAATCTACCAAGAACTACTTGGTACACACAAGAAACTACCTGGAACTACTTGGTACACACAAGAAACTACCTGGAACTACTAAGGCGACACGTGTATTTTCTTTTAATACAAATCGATTTAATAGATGAAGCTGGATTAATGGAGCGTACGTTGATTTAATCTACGACATCCTTTCAGTTGTTGTATCTCATATCTCCAGATCTTGTCTCAGCTGTTTCAGCTGTTTCAGCTGTTCATATCCTTTAAAGGGACGGGTTTAGGTTCTGTCTCTTGCTATCTGAGCAAACAGAAATAGTCTTTTTATTGACGAGCAGGCCCGTGATCACAGTCTTGTCACAGTTATTAGTTTCCCTCCTGATTTACAGCCGAGTTAAAACAGGACAGATTCTCCTCAAGCCTTCACTGATCAGTGCAGCTCCGTTGTTTCAGGAGACAGAAAATATCATGTCAGATTACATCAGTACCGTACGTCCAGGAACCTGCAGACAGTGTGTGACTGCAGCAGTGGGCTGTAGTTTGATTAACTGCCATTTGTTTCCCGCCAGCCTCGGGATCGACGTCCACATCGTCGCCTACAACGCGTTATCGGCTGACGTTGATGAAGCGGCGTTGACGTCGCTCACCGTCATCTGTCAGCTCTGATCTGATTCTCCACCTCGCTCTGCTTTCAGGACGACGTGCAGTAAATCAGGCTGCTGCTGCTTCGCGTCTGTTTCAGTGAAGCTTCTTCTGCCTAGTTTCAGATGTTCAACACGCTGCTTCACCGCGACATGTTACAGTTCACAGTTAAAGGCCTGCAGGTACACAGTACTGAGTACGTTAACGTTAACGTTAACGAAAGTGAAGATGAAACTAGGTCAGACTACTACTACTGCTATGACGACTACTACTACCTACATACTGTCTCATCTGAAACTAGAGAACCTGATTGATCCATCAGTACCAACAGGTCAGATTACTACTACTACTACTACTACTACTACTACTACTACATCCTGGTCTCATCTAAACTAGAGAACCTGATGGATCCATCAGTACCAATCAGGTCAGATTACTACTACTACTACTACTACTACTACTACTACTACTATACTACTACATCCTGGTCTCATCTGAAACTAGAGAACCTGATGGATCCATCAGTACCAATCAGGTCAGATTACCACTACTACTACTCTACTACTACTTCCTCTACCCCCTGGTCTCCTCTAAAACTAAAGAACCTGATGGATCCATGAGTACCATTCAGGTCAAATTTCTACTACTACTACTACTACTACTACTACTACTACTACTACTACTACTACATCCTGGTCTCATCTGAAACTAGAGAACCTGATGGATCCATGAGTACCAATCAGGTCAGAACAACTACTACTACTACTACTACTACTACATCCTGGTCTCATCTGAAACTAGAGAACCGATGGATCCATCAGTACCAACCAGGTCAGATTACTACTACTACTACTAATCCTGCTACATCCTGTCTCATCTGAAACTAGAGAACCTGATGGATCCATCAGTACCAACCAGGTCAGATTACTACTACTACTACTACTACTACTTCTTCATCTTTTTATAAAACTATGATCATAACAATTTTTACTACTACTACTACATCCTGGTCTCATCTGAAACTAGAGAACCTGATGGATCCATCAGTACCAACCAGGTCAGACTGCTACTACTACTACTACTACTACTACTACTACAATCCTGGTCTCATCTGAAACTAGAGAACCTGATGGATCCATCAGTCAACCAGGTCAGACCAGGTACACTACTACTACTACTACTACTACTACTACTACTACTACCCTCCTTCTAAACAAAAACCCTAATGAATCCATCATACCACCCATCAACTACTACTACTACTACTACTACTACTACTACTACTACATCCTGGTCTCATCTGAAACTAGAGAACCTGATGGATCCATCAGTACCAACCAGGTCAGACTACTACTACTACTACTACTACATCCTGGTCTCATCTAAACTAGAAACCTGATTGATCCATCAGTGCCAATCAGGTCAGACTACTACTACTACTACTACTACTACTGCTACTACATCCTGGTCTCATCTGAAACTAGAGAACCTGATTGATCCATCAGTGCCAATCAGGTCAGACTGCTACTACTACTACTACTACTACTACTACTACTACTACTCCAGACATTTTGTTCCTGGGAGGTCTTTAACACCTTAACTGCTCTACGATGTGATGATTACGTGATTATGTGGTTGATGGATCTGGTTTCTCCTGTAAGGGCGGAGCTCCACCTTCACACTGATGATTTATGGGATGTGAAATATATTTTTTTGTTTTTAAAGAACTGAATCGACTCAAATGGCCGTAAAGGGCCGACCCTCCCGGTTCAGACCTTCACTTATACCGAGTACTGTTGCCTGTTTGCTCTGCTGATACAAAGTGCTGCAGCACATCCTCCACCGGCTGACGTCAGTCGGCAACAAAGTATCAGCCTCGGCGAGGTGGAGGCACCAGTTTGACTCAGTGGGACCAGCAGAAGGCCACTTGGACCCAGGGAGACCAGATCCCAACAGACCAAATGTGGGCCAGGTTACCGAGGCTGAAGCAGGTCTCCAGGTCTGATGTCACATCTGAGTGACTGAAATATGAAACTACTCTGCTTCTTATCTTGGAGCAGCTCTATCTTCACCGGATGCATCCACAGACCACCACGTCCCTTTATGAGACTCACATGAACGGTGTGAAACCGATAAATAACCTGAGAATCACCTTCCACCAGCTTCTACAACCTTCTACGTAGTTAAGATAAGATAAGATAAGATAGTTTCACAGTCTGTTGGAGCTGCTCTTCCTTTTCTCTGGGCTCCTTTCCATCATTTACCTCCTCAATCTCTACAGCTCCTGACTTTATGCTTCCTCCTCCTCTTCATCCTCCTCCTCCTCCTTCTCTCTCCTCATCAACATCCTCCTCCTCCTCCTCATCCTCCTCTTCATCCTCCTCCTCCTCCTTCTCTCTCCTCATCAACATCCTCCTCCTCATCCTCCTCATCCTCCTCTTCATCCTCCTCCTCCTCCTTCTCTCTCCTCATCAACATCCTCCTCTTCATCCTCCCCCCCCCCCTCCCCCCCTTCTTCCCCCTCCTCCTCTTCTTCCTTTTCTTCTTCCTCCTCCTCCTCCTTTTTTCTCCCCCCTCTTCTTCCCCCCCCTCTCTCCTCCTCCTCTTCTTCCTCCTCCTCTTCTTCTTCTTCTTCTTCCTCCTCCTCTTCTTCCTCCTCTCTCCTCCTCCTCCTCCTCCTCATCAACATCCTCCTCCTCCTCCTTCTCTCTCCTCATCAACATCCTCCTCCTCCTCTCTCCTCATCATCATCCTCCTCCTCCTCACTCCTCCTCTTCATCCTCCTCCTCCTCATCCTCCTCTTCATCCTCCTCCTCATCATCATCCTTGTCATCATCCTCCTCCTCCTCCTCCTTCTCTCTCCTCATCAACATCCTCCTCCTCATCATCCTCCTCCTCCTCATCATCCTCCTCCTCTTCATCCTCCTCCTCCTCCTTCTCTCTCCTCATCAACATCCTCCTCCTCCTCATCCTCCTCCTCCTCCTCATCCTCCTCTTCCTTCTCTCTCCTCATCAACATCCTCCTCCTCATCCTCCTCATCTCCTCATCATCACCTCCTCATCATCCTCCTCCTCCTTCTCTCTCCTCATCAACATCCTCCTCCTCATCCTCCTCATCATCCTCGTCATCATCCTCCTCTTCATCCTCCTCCTCCTCATCATCCTCGTCATCATCCTCCTCCTCCTCCTTTCTCCTCATCAACATCCTCCTCTTCATCCTCCTCCTCCTCATCATTCTCGTCATCATCCTCCTCCTCCTCCTTTCTCCTCATCAACATCCTCCTCCTCCTCATCATCCTCCTCCTCCTCCTCATCATCCTCCTCCTCTCTCCTCCTCCTCATCATCCTCCTCCTCCTCATCATCATCATCATCCTCCTCCTCATCATCCTCCTCTCTCCTCATCCTCCTCCTCCTCATCAACATCCTCCTCCTCCTCCTCCTCTCTCCTCATCAACATCCTCCTCCTCATCATCCTCCTGCTCCTCTCTCCTCATCATCATCATCATCCTCCTCTCCTCATCATCCTCCTCCTCCTCATCATCATCATCATCATCCTCCTCCTCATCATCCTCCTCTCTCCTCATCCTCCTCCTCCTCATCAACATCCTCCTCCTCCTCCTCCTCTCTCCTCATCAACATCCTCCTCCTCATCATCCTCCTGCTCCTCTCTCCTCATCATCATCATCCTCCTCCTCCTCCTCTCCTTATCATCCTCCTCTCTCCTCAACATCCTCCTCCTCCTCCTCTTCTCTCATCATCAACATCCTCCTCCTCCTCTTCTCATCCTCATCAACATCCTCCTCCTCCTCCTCTCTCCTCATCAACATCCTCCTCCTCCTCATCCTCATCACTCCTCATCATCCTCCGCCTCATCATCCTCCTCCTCTTCCTCCTCATCATCATCATCATCCTCCTCCTCCTCTCTCCTCATCAACATCCTCCTCCTCATCCTCCTCCTCATCATCATCATCCTCCTCATCCTCCTCCTCCTCTCTCCACATCAACATCCTCCTCCTCATCCTCCTCCTCCTCATCATCATCGTCCTCCTCCTCCTCATCCTCCTCCTCTCTCCTCATCAACATCCTCCTCCTCATCATCATCAACATCCTCCTCCTCATCCTCCTCATCATCCTGCTCCTCCTCATCATCCTCGTCATCATCCTCCTCCTCCTCTCTCATCATCCTCCTCCTCCTCCTCATCCTCCTCCTCTCTCATCAACATCCTCCTCCTCCTCCTCCTCATCATCCTCCTCCTCCTCATCATCCTCCTCATCATCCTCCTCCTCCTCTCTCCTCCTCCTCATCCTCCTCCTCTCTCCTCAACATCTTCCTCCTCATCCTCCTCATCATCCTGCTCCTCCTCATCATCCTCGTCATCATCCTCCTCCTCTCTCATCATCCTCCTCCTCCTCATCCTCCTCCTCCTCCTCTCTCCTCAGTGATGCTGATCATGAGGGATAATAACGTCCTAATTGGATAATTACCCGGCTCGCTCGCTCGCCGCTGAAAGCTCGTTAAATTAGTCCCCCCCCCCCCCCCAGAGGTCAGAGGTTAAGGACGCCGTTAGTCATCAGTCGGGTTCACTGTTGTCATGACACCAACACTAAGTCAGCGGTTACAGCCGTACAGCCGAAACATCGTGTAAACCTGTACCTCAATGTACTGTAGTTGGATAGTTGAATGAACTAAAAATGTTGTACAAATAGTCACAAAAACTTGAGTTCACAAAACATCAAGATATTTCCAGTTAATATCACAACATTAAACGTGTTTTCTGTGTAAAAACATTGTTCTGTACAACACTTGTGAACATTTCAGGACTTTGGACTTCACTGTTTTAACAGGTTTTTACATGCGATGCTTCCTCCAGACTGTTATTGTTACGTTATTCAAGGTTGTTCTGGTTGTTCCACGTTCGTGGTCTCCTAACGTATAGAGGTTACGGACTGGATCGGCTGGTTCCTGTCCCACCGTCTATGTTTCCTCTCTTGTAGTCCAGAGGGATTCCTGCTGTCATATCTGTATATTTACTGCTTTTACTCCCAGCCTCCCTGTGCTCCTTAAATCATCTCCTCCCTCATCCATCTGTACCTGACCTTGTTCTCCCACAGTAAAACATCTAATATACAGAATGTAATGCACAGATATGGATGTGTATATATGCATGTATGGCACCCAAGGAGATTATTTCTGGAAAGACTCATCGCTGTTGAGTTTTTCAAATGTCATTTTTGGATGATTTGAGCACCACAGACTAAATCTAAATTCCTTTCAGCTGCAGCTCAGTGTCAGAGTGCAGGAATCTGAAAACCTGAGAGACTCTATCACCATTAGTAAGTCAGAAAAACCCAGTAAATGTAGCTTTGACCTGTTGAGACCTGCTGGATCATGGCGATCACCACCAGCGTCACTGTTTCTCACAGAGATATATCATATCATGTGAAACCAGGTCAGAGTAGCTTGTCATGAAGGAGGTTAAAATTAAATAACGTTCCAAATTTGGGCAAACTTTGATGAGTTAAAACAGGCATGGCGGTTTCCAAAGGGACCGCTGAACGAACATGGATCTGTGGGTACTCATGAGCAGCCGTCTCCGTCTTGTTTTTAGCCGTCTCCGTCTTGTTTTTAGTCGTCTCCGTCTTGTTTTTAGCCGTCTCCATCTTGTTTTTTTCGTCTCCATCTTGTTTTTAGCCGTCTCCGTCTTGTTTTTAGCCGTCTCCATCTTGTTTTTAGCCGTCTCCGTCTTGTTTTTAGTCGTCTCCGTCTTGTTTTTAGTCGTCTCCGTCTTGTTTTTAGGTGTCTCCATCTTGTTTTTAGCCGTCTCCGTCTTGTTTTTAGCCGTCTCCGTCTTGTTTTTAGCCGTCTCCGTCTTGTTTTTAGCCGTCTCCGTCTTGTTTTTAGTCGTCTCCGTCTTGTTTTTAGCCGTCTCCGTCTTGTTTTTAGTCGTCTCCGTCTTGTTTTTAGTCGTCTCCGTCTTGTTTTTAGCCGTCTCCATCTTGTTTTTAGCTGTCTCCGTCTTGTTTTTAGCCATCTCCGTCTTGTTTTTAGCCGTCTCCATCTTGTTTTTAGCCGTCTCCGTCTTGTTTTTAGCCGTCTCCATCTTGTTTTTAGCCGTCTCCATCTTGGTTTTAGCCGTCTCCATCTTGTTTTTAGCCGTCTCCATCTTGGTTTGTTTGTCTCCATCTTGTTTTTTTTCGTCTCCATCTTGTTTTTAGCCGTCTCCATCTTGTTTTTTTTTGTCTCCATCTTGTTTTTTTTTGTCTCCATCTTGTTTTTAGCCGTCTCCATCTTGGTTTGTTTGTCTCCATCTTGTTTTTTTTTGTCTCCATCTTGTTTTTAGCCGTCTCCATCTTGGTTTGTTTGCCTCCATCTTGTTTTTTTTTGTCTCCATCTTGTTTTTAGCCGTCTCCATCTTGGTTTGTTTGTCTCCATCTTGTTTTTAGCCGTCTCCATCTTGTTTTTAGTCGTCTCCATCTTGTTTTTTTTTTGTCTCCATCTTGTTTTTTTTGTCTCCATCTTGTTTTTTGTCTCCATCTTGTTTTTTTTGTCTCCATCTTGTTTTTTGTCTCCATCTTGTTTTTTTTGTCTCCATCTTGTTTTTTTTGTCTCCATCTTGTTTTTTGTCTCCATCTTGTTTTTTTTGTCTCCATCTTGTTTTTTGTCTCATCTTTTTTTTTTTGTCTCCATCTTTTTTTTTGTCGCCATCTTTTTTTTTCGTCTCCATCTTGTTTTTTTCGTCTCCATCTTGTTTTTTTTGTCTCCATCTTGTTTTTTTTGTCGCCATCTTGTTTTTTTCGTCTCCATCTTGTTTTTTTCGTCTCCATCTTGTTTTTTTGTCTCCATCTTGGGTTTTTTTTGTCTCCATCTTGGTTTTTTTTTGTCTCCATCTTGTTTTTTGTGTCTTCTTTTTTTTTTTTTTCTCCATCTTGGTTTTTGGTCTTCTCCATCCTCGTTTATGGTCGTCGCCATCTTGGCTTTTTGCCGTCCAAATGTCAAAAGTTTTTGATCCCAAATCCCAGCAAGTCTTTTTCAATGGTATTCCTCAAAGTGTTGGTGTATTCCTCAAAGTGTTGGTGTTTTAATATGGTATTCTGGAGGATTATGGATTATTTTATTTAATTTATGTTCATGTCCAATTAATGACTAGAACAATTTGACTCTCAGAGCTGAGCAGCATCTCAGATTAATCTCCAGCTTTCAGATGATGTTCACCACTAATATGAGACATCTACTGCTGACCTGATATCTCCCCCTAAAGACCCCCTGGACCCCCTAAAGACCCCCTGGACCCCCTACAGACCCCTGGACCCCCTACAGACCCCTGGACCCCCTAAGAAGGACTCTACTGTGGGTCTCCGAGGGTTAATGAACAGACAGGAAAAGGCTGCAGCTCGTGTCTTACTATCAGTGGCGGTGATCCTCCGACCCTGCTCTGTCCTCCATGGCGACACTGAAGACTCAACAGGACTGATAAGTCACAGCGTGACCCTGGACTCAAGGCTGCTGGCTTGTTATTCTGTGAAAAAAACAGCAGATTTACTGTTTGTTTTCATGAACAACTGTATATTCTGAATGTAATAAACATCCGTGTTATAGAATTAAAACTGATGAGACGCTGAAGACAGAAAGATTCATACAGACAATAACAGTATCATTTTATTACTAGTTTTTGTGTATTTCTTATCAAGATGTGTTTGATGAAGCTTTTACTTTGTTGTACTTTGTTTGACTCTACAGCTGGGCTGTCGCCTTCATTTTAATGCCACTGATTCACTGAACACACTGACACTACTTGTGATTTTAGGTCGTAGCAGCTCAGTTTTAAAGCTGAAACTAGGAAATTGTACCAAACGAGTCAGCGTTTAGTCGTGAATCATAAAGTCAGACTAAGAGAACAAAGTATTAGTACTATAAGCATGACTATGATCACAGCAAGTACATGTACTTGAGTTACTTTCACTGTTGGACTAAAGATGGAGAGACAATGAAGGATAAATGGAGGCAGACAGATGGAGGTTTACGTCTTTTGAAATGCTGATGGATAAAAAACTGGACGTCACAGTAAAAAGTGACCTTCAGTCAGAGTCTCCTTGGGAACCGAGCCGAGAGACGGAGAACAAAAACCACCGAGTCATCAGAACAACAACGTCGATTTCTGTCAACGAAGAGAGACTGACAGAGAACAGAGTACCTGATCAGAGAACAGAGTACCAGATCAGGTAGAGAACAGAGTACCTGATCAGAGAACAGAGTACCTGATCAGAGAACAGAGTACCTGATCAGGTAGAGAACAGAGTACCTGATCAGAGAACAGAGTACCTGATCAGAGAACAGAGTACCTGATCAGGTAGAGAACAGAGTACCTGATCAGAGAACAGAGTACCTGATCAGGAGAGAACAGAGTACCTGATCAGAGAACAGAGTACCTGATCAGGTAGAGAACAGAGTACCTGATCAGAGAACAGAGTACCTGATCAGAGAACAGAGTACCTGATCAGGTACAGAACAGAGTACCTGATCAGAGAACAGAGTACCTGATCAGAGAACAGAGTACCTGAGCAGGTAGAGAACAGAGTACCTGATCAGAGAACAGAGTACCTGATCAGGTAGAGAACAGAGTACCTGATCAGGTAGAGAACAGAGTACCTGATCAGGTAGAGAACAGAGTACCTGATCAGAGAACAGAGTACCTGATCAGAGAACAGAGTACCTGATCAGAGAACAGAGTACCTGATCAGGTAGAGAACAGAGTACCTGATCAGGTAGAGAACAGAGTACCTGATCAGAGAACAGAGTACCTGAGCAGGTAGAGAACAGAGTACCTGATCAGAGAACAGAGTACCTGATCAGAGAACAGAGTACCTGATCAGGTAGAGAACAGAGTACCTGATCAGAGAACAGAGTACCTGATCAGGTAGAGAACAGAGTACCTGATCAGCTTTAAATATGAAGGCTAACGCAGTGATGGACTAACCTGTCCTGATTGTCCACCTGATGGACCTGAGCAGAGAGACAGAAATGAAAATGAAATTAGACTATTCATGTTCCCCAGAAGCTTCACTGCCCCGCTGACTTTCCCATCAGAACAAATTCACCCCTGATCAATAAAGCAGCGTAGCAGCGGAGATCGGAGATCTGATCAGAATGATCAGGGACGTAGAGACGGCGTTCATTCACCCTCCTGCTGCTGTGAGGCCAGCCAACACATTCCTGCTCCCACTGTGCCGGGTTGCCGGTTTAATTTCCTGGCCTGCTATGGTTTTACTCTGCAGCGCCGTCTCAGCGGGGTTAGAGCGTCTAATAACGGAAATGACCGTCACACCTCAGGAGTCCTCACCAGGATTAAAAACACCTGAGCGCTGACATAACCTCACTGCCTCAGGCCAACACTCTCCACATCTTTCTGAAGATTTCAGCATCTCTGTGGGGGTGGAGCCTGGGTTGGGATTACAGAGACGGAGGAAGGTGATAGGCTGAGACTTCTGTCAATCAAGACAGACACATCTCCAGCTGTACAACACTCAGGCTGTATTCAAACCACCCACCACATACTACTCACAAACCTAGTACACCGTATGCAGTACATACGGTGTACTTGGTTTGTTAGCAATATTGAAAACAATAGTAAAATATCATAAACATATAAGTTAAATATCAGAAAAATATGAATAATTGTATCAGGCCAAAATTTGTAAAATATGTGAACAAATTATATGCATAATGATTGATAATTAAAATGAGCTCCACCTTTACCAACATTAAAGTTATGAACACATAAAATATGCTAGTGATACTAATAAAAAATCCAATAAATATTAGTAATATAAAAATAGTAAAATATCCCCAAAACATAATAGTATATTAGTAAAGTAGTATGCTAAATGATATCAGTAAAATATCTGAAAAAATATGAATCAAATATCTTTAACATATGTTAAATCTCACAAAAATATGAAGGAATGAATCAGGGAAGAATTTGTAAAATACGCTAAAAAAGTACTTGCAAAAAATCCCCAAAATAATTAAAAGAAGCTCCAACTTTACCAGCTGCAACGTTAACGTGATAAACAAATAAAATAGACCTGAAACAGCCGATGAGCCCAGGACACGTCACTGATGACGCGTCCCAGTGCATCCAGGAGATGTTTCTTTCAACAAAAATATTATTAAATCGAGACAAAAATTAGCAAAATATGTGGGAAAAAACTCCCAAAATAAGCCAGAATCATTAAAAGTAGCTGCATGTTTATCAGCTGCAATATTAACGTGATGAACACATTAATGCATCAATAACTATAATATAATAATTTAATATTCAGCAGAATAAGGACTTTTGGTACTTATAAGTATATTTTGATGATGATACTTCTGTACTTCTACTTGAGAAGCATTTTGAATGTTAGACTTTTACTACACTGTAGTAATACTTTAACTTCAGTAAAACAGTACTTCTTCCACATGCAGTGTTGCCAGGCAGCAGACAGAGGTGATGATGATTGGCTGAAACTCTTGTGAAGACCACGGAGAACCGTCCAGCTGTCAGTCTGATGTGCGTCATCCTCATTTACTGTACGTAGAAATATCCTGATGTGAAGATTTACTGTAGTGCGTCACAGTGACTATATACTATTATCAGTGTTTGATATGCAGAAAGACTCCAGTAATTAACCTCCATCACATCGTTAACCTGGAACTCCTCAGCTTCACCACATAGCTGTTTCATCCCACTGTACTACTACTACTGCTACTTCTACTGCTACTTCTACTGTTAGTACCGTACTCTGACAGGACACTACTGCTACTTCTACTGTTAGTACCGTACTCTGACAGGACA
>CAMQGK010000028.1:1062500-1155000 GCA_947000775.1 Pterois miles | reverse complement strand
ATTTACTACAGTAAAAGTACTAAACACACTGTAAAGATACTACTAATACTACTACCACAAATACTACAGAGACTGATCAGGGAAGAGGTGTCTAGGTGGAAAATATGAGTGAAACCCTGATTCTGTTTGGTTCTTTAACACAGGGCCTCAAACCGAAAACTGCACCTGAATTTCCTTCAAGACTCAGAAAACCTTGAACCCACAAACCCCACGAGACTTATATAAGGATAAGAGCGAGTGTTCACATCTGCACACAGATGTTTTATGGCTCTGCACGCTGGCATTTAAACGGAGAAAGACACTGAAAACGTCTCGGCAGGACGGACGGATGAGGGACGAGGGAGGAAGAGGAGGAGGAGGGAAGCGTTCCCACCGTAAATCAAAACGCAGACGGCTCGACGACCAGAAAGCTCGTCCTCAGCAGAAACACGACGACCTGAAGAGACGAAGACTGAGAGTAGAACTCAGCCTCAGACCACACCATGCAGTTCACGAAGCTGTGGAGGATCAGCAGTACGTTAGTGACGTAGGGGTGTTACTGTGATAGTAGGGTGTTACTATGATGGTAGGGTGTTACTGTGATGATAGAGTGTTACTGTGACGGTAGGGTGTTACTGTGACGGTAGGGTGTTACTGTGACGGTAGGGTGTTACTGTGACGGTAGGGTGTTACTATGACGGTAGGGTGTTACTGTGACGGTAGGGTGTTACTGTGATGGTAGGGTGTTACTATGATGGTAGGGTGTTACTGTGACGGTAGGGTGTTACTGTGACGGTAGGGTGTTACTGTGACGGTAGGGTGTTACTGTGATAGTAGGGTGTTACTGTGACGGTAGGGTGTTACTATGACGGTAGGGTGTTACTGTGACGGTAGGGTGTTACTGTGACGGTAGGGTGTTACTGTGATGGTATTGTGTTACTGTGATAGTAGGGTGTTACTGTGATAGTAGGGTGTTGCTGTGATGATAGAGTGTTACTGTAATAGTAGGGTGTTACTGTGACGGTAGGGTGTTACTGTGATGGTAGGGTGTTACTGTGATGGTAGGGTGTTACTGTGACGGTAGGGTGTTACTGTGATAGTAGGGTGTTACTGTGACGGTAGGGTGTTACTGTGATGGTATGGTGTTACTGTGATGGTAGGGTGTTACTGTGATGGTAGGGTGTTACTGTGACGGTAGGGTGTTACTGTGACAGTAGGGTGTTACTGTGATAGTAGGGTGTTGCAGTGATAGTAGGGTGTTACTGTGATAGTAGGGTGTTACTGTGATGGTAGAGTGTTACTGTGATGGTAGGGTGTTACTGTGATGGTAGAGTGTTACTGTGATGGTAGAGTGTTACTGTGATGGTAGGGTGTTACTGTGATGGTATGGTGTTACTGTGATAGTAGGGTGTTGCTGTGACAGTAGGGTGTTACTGTGACGGTAGAGTGTTACTGTGACGGTAGAGTGTTACTGTGATGGTATTGTGTTACTGTGATAGTAGGGTGTTACTGTGATAGTAGGGTGTTACTGTGATAGTAGGGTGTTACTGTGATAGTAGGGTGTTGCTGTGATAGTAGGGTGTTACTGTGATAGTAGGGTGTTGCTGTGATAGTAGGGTGTTACTGTGATAGTAGGGTGTTACTGTGATAGTAGGGTGTTGCTGTGATAGTAGGGTGTTAGTGTGATGGTATTGTGTTACTGTGACAGTAGGGTGTTACTGTGATAGTAGGGTGTTACTGTGACGGTAGAGTGTTACTGTGATGGTATTGTGTTACTGTGATAGTAGGGTGTTGCTGTGATAGTAGGGTGTTGCTGTGATAGTAGGGTGTTACTGTGATAGTAGGGTGTTACTGTGATGGTAGTGTGTTACTGTGATAGTAGGGTGTTGCTGTGATAGTAGGGTGTTGCTGTGATAGTAGGGTGTTACTGTGACGGTAGGGTGTTACTGTGACAGTAGGGTGTTACTGTGACGGTAGAGTGTTACTGTGATGGTATGGTGTTACTGTGATAGTAGGGTGTTGCTGTGATAGTAGGGTGTTACTGTGACAGTAGGGTGTTACTGTGACGGTAGAGTGTTACTGTGATGGTATTGTGTTACTGTGACAGTAGGGTGTTACTGTGACAGTAGGGTGTTACTGTGACGGTAGAGTGTTACTGTGACGGTAGAGTGTTACTGTGATGGTAGAGTGTTACTGTGATGGTATTGTGTTACTGTGATAGTAGGGTGTTGCTGTGATAGTAGGGTGTTACTGTGACAGTAGGGTGTTACTGTGACGGTAGAGTGTTACTGTGATGGTATTGTGTTACTGTGATAGTAGGGTGTTACTGTGACAGTAGGGTGTTACTGTGACGGTAGAGGGTTACTGTGACGGTAGAGTGTTACTGTGATGGTATTGTGTTACTGTGATAGTAGGGTGTTGCTGTGATAGTAGGGTGTTACTGTGACAGTAGGGTGTTACTGTGACGGTAGAGTGTTACTGTGACGGTATGTGTTACTGTGAAGTAGGGTGTTACTGTGAGGTAGTGTTACTGTGGTAGAGTGTTACTGTGATGGTATTGTGTTACTGTGATAGTAGGGTGTTACTATGATGGTAGGTGCATCACTGGGGCGTTAAATACGCAGCCACGCTGCTAGCATGGCTAAAAGCTAATGTGTTAATACAGGAACATTATATCCACAGTAGGAACTCTGTCTTGTAGCTGCTGCTTCACTTTGAAGGTCGGAGGATTTGTCTGTCTGCTGAGTGTTTCTCCGATGATAGTTTTAATGTGATCTTTAATAGTTTTAGG
This sequence comes from Pterois miles, assembly GCA_947000775.1. Lineage (NCBI taxonomy): Eukaryota > Metazoa > Chordata > Actinopteri > Perciformes > Scorpaenidae > Pterois > Pterois miles. Next base: position 1,152,230 of record CAMQGK010000028.1, on the reverse strand, counting down.
TGTTTTTGCAGCGACCACATGCTCTGTCTGGCCATCTGTGTGTGTGTACAGTAAACGTGCATTGGTCAGATGGTCTGTCTAGACGTGATCGGACGGTCGGACTAAGACACGTCTATGTCGGGTGAGGCATCGTCTATAGGAGCTGTTCTGTCTCTCCGACTGACCTGTCTCACACACACTAATACACACTAATACACACCAATACACACTAATACACAAACCGTCAGACAGGCTGTTCTTGGAGATGCCCGCCTTTTACCTCGAGTACAGCCCACACTGACACACACACTGATGTCGAGCCGCCCACGCATCACATCATCACGCACAAACACACAGACGGCCAGACAAACAGTATGACCTGGGAACACACACACACTCACACACACACACACACACACACACACACACACACACCGTGTGAGCCATGAGTAATTGTCTGAATCACGCTGATAAAGTCAGAGAAAGTAATGTGCTTGTACTCTCTGTATGCATGTTGTGATGTTTGTAACTCCGTGTTCCAGTTCGACTGAAGCAGATCAAACTTCAACTTGTGGAATTATTATTATTTAGAAATTCAGCAGTGGACTTCAGTGTTTTTACTTCATCACTGTGAGACTGTAATCTTTGGTGCAGAGTGAGACGTCTCAACAACAATACTCAGGATTCAATAGTTAGAAAGGCTTCACGGTGCAATATTAGCACTTTTACTTAAGTACTTCCTCCACCAGACGACAGATAACTACGATGGTGTTTTACGGCCACTGTAGGTAAAAAAAAAAAAAAAAATACAATAATATTTTCTGATATCATAGAGTTGGGAAAGTAGGAGAACCCTTGCAACGGGACGATGTGGTTCCTGTAAATTTGTGACTTTATAATCTCAGACAATATTCAAAATTTGTCTTTTATATTTGTGACTTTCAGCTCATTTTTAAGCTAAAATATGAATTAAAAAAAACACAGAGCCAAGGGAGGAGGGGAAATATTCTGAAAAAAACTCTGAGATTTACGAGGTTAAAGTCATTGCCACAAGCTCAAAAATTTACATGAAAAAAAGGAATGTACTCTGAGACTATAAAGTCACAAAATTATCACAAAAAAAAATCACAAATTTACGAAAAAAAAATTAATGAAAAATACAAATTTCCAAGAAAAAAAACACACAAATTTATGAGAACAATTTTAATATTTTCTGAAATTCTAAAATCACAAATTTACAAAAAAACAAGGCGCACACTGAGGCCGATGATCTTCGTGTTCTTTACGTTTGTGACTTTATGATCTCAGAGAGTATTCAAAGTTTTTCTTGTAAATTTACAACTCTAAACTGATGATGTGTGTTTTCTCTGATTTTATCTTGTTAACTCCTCCCTCGGCTCCATGTTTACATTGTTGTACCTGCGGTTGCCCTAAAACAGCGCCGTAGATCTCTCTAAACCTGGACTAATTAATCCCAGGTGGATGACACACAGGGTGCATCATGGTCTAGCCCCGCCTCCAGACGGCTGCTGTTAGTCACACCCCGGCTGGCGTTAGTTTGTTCCTGGGGGGAATCCTGATGATGTAACACACTCAGTGAGTGAGGTAACGAGTGGGCGGTAGCTAAAATAAAGACGTCTGTCAGCAGAGACGTGCTGCTACCTGTGCAGGTAGACAGCCAGGTGTGTGTGTGATATTACAACAGGCCACACCCTCATCTCACGTTACAGCCTGGCCTCGCTGCATGATTTCAGATATGGTTTCATGACATTTACAAGATAAAAAACTCAAATTTACCAGAAAAAATCTGAATATTATCTGAGATTATAAAGTCACAAATGTCCAAGGTATGAGTGCTTTTACTGCAGTAAAGGATCTGAATACTTCATCCACCTCTACGCCTGCTTTTATGGTTATTTTATTAATCATCTATCTTATTATATTTCATTTCTATATATATTGTGTTCTACTTTGTTTTTATTTTATTAATTTAATTTAATGTTATAATTGCATTATTTTTATAGTTATTTTATTAATCACTTAATTGATGGCTTTCATTTGTATGTCTTTATTATCTTTTATTGTTAATTTATTAATAATTTAATTTATTGTATTTAATTTTATAATTTATTATCTTTCATTGGTATTTCATTAATCACTCTTTTCATTGTCTTTCATTTGTATAATTGTACACAGCTGAGTCAAAATCACTTAAATCAGATAAACATCAAATGTTGATGAATGAATTATTCAAGCTGAAAATCTTTACTGGACTTCCTGCATCAACCTGGCTGGGCTCTCTGGTACCGCCTCATGCTACAAGTAGTGACAGGAACACTGTCAGAACCAGAACTGGAGAAGAACCAGTCAGCAGGGATCAGGAGAACCACCACATGTCGTCCTGCTGTTGTCTCTCCATCGCACCTGATGTCACCTGGATTTACACCAAAGCAGCTGGAAGCGACTCACCATCACTTCCTGGATGGACAGACTGATCCCTGAGTGTTAAACCGGGACCACTAAGGGTCCCTTCAGTTTTTAGAGCAGTGTATATTATATTTTATTGTTATTTATGAATCACTTATGTTACTGTATTCTATCCTATCAGCTCCATGTCTGTCTGTCTGTCCTTCAGTGGACATACTGTTCTGTATGTCTGGGCCTCAACTATGTGTGTGTGTGTGTGTGTGTGTGTGTGTGTGTGTGTGTGTGTGTGTGTGTGTGCAGTCTTCACCCACCATGAGTCATCTCTGGTTAGACAACAATCCAGTGCAGGAATTTCCAGATCATGTTGGTTTGGTTGTTTCTCTCCCTGAAAGGAACAAAGCGAACAGACGTAAAGTTTCAGAGACAATAAAAGAACCAACAAGCAGCAGAAATATGCAAAACTAGAACCTGAATTTGAATGATTTATAATTGAATTTATTCGTTTGGAAGTGAAAATAGGTGAAAGTGAATGTTATATCAGAGCGGACTTTAAAACAGTAAAGAACCAGAATGGAAAGTTATATAATTGTATTTTATTGTTATTTCATGAATCACCAATTTTACTGAGTCACTTTTGTTATTGCATTTAATTTGTAAAGATGTTATTGTTTTCTGATTGCTTACAGCTGTGCTCATAGTTTCCATACGCTGGCAGAAGTTATGATTTCTTGGCCGTTTTTCAGAGAATATGAACGATAACACAAAACCTTTTTTTTCCTCTCATGGTTAGAGGCTGGTGATTTATTGTCAAACAGCTGTGTTTACTCTTTTAAATCATAATGACAACAGAAACTTCCCAAATGACCCTGATCAATAGTTTCCATCCCCAGGTCTTAACACCTCGTATTGCTCCTGTAACATCAGTGACAGCTTCAAGTCTCTGGTGGTCGTTGTGGATCAGGTCCTGTATCTCCTCTGATGGTAAAGCAGCCCGTTCTTCTGGGCTTCTTGGCCTCCAGTTCCTGTAGAGTGTTGGACCGTCCTGCATGAACTGCTGGTCTGAGATCTGCCAGAGAGAGGCTCAGTGATCCTGAGGTCAGGAGACTGAGACGGCCTCTCCAGAACCTCCACTTTATTCTGCTGGAACCAATGACAGCTGGACTCGGCCTCGTGTTCTGGACCGGCGTCATGGTGGAACGAGTACGTCCCATGAGCAGCTTCCGGCTGATGAGTGTGAATTTTCCTCCAGTATTTTCTGATAACATGCTGCATGTTGCGTATGCATGCTGTGAGAGCTCAGTTTTGGTCTCATCCCTCCAGATGACTTTGTTCCAGAGTTTTGAGGCTGGTCTCTGGGCTGTTTGGCGTATTGTGAGCCGGATGCTTTGTGGCGTTTGCGTAGTGACGGCTTTCTTCTGGCGACTCCACCGTGCAGCCCAGTTTTCTTCAGCTGCCTCCATATTGTGGATCCTGAAACAGCCACACCACATTTTTCCAGAGTCCTGTATTTCAGCTGAAGTTCTTTGTGGGTTTTTCTTTGCATCCCTAACAGTTTTCCTGGCAGCTGTGGCAGAAATGTTTGCTGGTCTACCTGACCGTAGTCTGGTTTCAGCAGAATCCCTCACTTTCCTCTTCTTCATCAGAGTTGATCACTGCTGATTGGCGTTCTCAGCTCCTTGGATATCTTTTTATATCTGTCCTGTTTCATACAGGTCAGTTTCCTTTTCCCGTAGATCCTCTGACAGCTCTTTGCTTTCGCCATGACTCTGAATCCAGAACCGTCAGCAGCTCTGGATGAAAGAAGTGAGGGTCTATCGGGAGGACAGAAACTCAGAGAGCTTTAGAGACTCATTGATTACAGCAGACAGGTCACAGGTGAGGATGGTTACCTGTAGCTGCCGTTCACACCTTTCTGTGTCAGCTAGTGAGCACGTTATCAGGCCACAATCACCAGAAACTATTGATCAGGGTCATCTGGGAAGCTTCTGTTGTCACTATGATTTAAAAGAGTAAACACAGCTGTTTGACAATAAACGGCTTCACCAGCCTCTAACCATGAGAGGAAAAAAAGGTTTTGTGTTATCATCCATGTTCTCTGAGAAATGGCCAAGAAATCATAAATTCTGCCAGCGTATGGAAACTATGAGCACAGCTGTATATTAATTGATTTAATTTGTAGAATTGAACTATTTTTTATTTTATGAATCACATATTTTATTATATTTCTTTTGTACAATTTTATCCCATTTTTATTTATCTTATTATATTAATCATTTATTGTATTTATTTGTATAGTTTTAGTTTATTTCTTTGTATATAATTGTACATCACTGTAGTTATTTTATTTTATTATTTTATATTTGTTATGAACAGTGTGTGGGCTCTGGTGGCATCTAGTGGTGAGGCTGCAGATTGCAACCAACTTAAATTTCTTATTGTTTTATGTATTTTAGGTGATATTTTTGTGTCTTTTATTGGACTTTTGTGTCTTTTAGGAGATTTTGGGGGATCTTAGGGGGTTTGTTGTCTTTTTCTTTTTGTGTGATATATCTTTTTGTGTTTTTTTTAATAGATTTTTTTCTGCCAGGTAACAAGCAGCCAATCAGGACGCATCAACTCGTCATGATCAGAATCAGAACCAATAACTGATTTATTGCCAAGTCACATACCAGGAATCTGCCACGTTGCTTCGGTGCACAAACGAACAAACAAGTCAAGAATCGTGAAACAGACATTTCTAATTAAAAACTGTCAAATATCAGTTTGAAAACGATCTGAGCTGCATGGTGTTTAAACACCAGAACTCATTAAATGTTGGACTGCTCCTTTAAAAGTCATGAGAAGTTGTGGGAGAAACAATAGACAGAATAAAACTGTGTGTACTCTCAGTAATGGAAGTGAATGGGTCCACTGGGACAGCTGAGTCACTCCTCTGGTTCAGGTCTGGGAAACACATCGGAACTGACAGACAAAAGGCCTGATCCAGATCTCACCGCACACTACCAGACCGAGGAGGAGGGCGAATGAGGGAAGTCATCGGAAAACAGAGAAGAGAGAGGGACAAGGGTTAGAAACAATGGGAAAGAGGTGAAGGAAGAAAAGACACTAAGTCCGTCTCACACAACAAATCACTTCATGCTGACTGGATCATTTTAAAGGACGGAGTTCGTCTGCTGTCGTTACACTAACCGACGTTTCTATTATTTTGTCCACCCCATTTCAGTCGGCTGGGTTGATGAACACCTGTAAGGCAGAGCTCACAGCGCCAGAGACCGCATTTCAAAGCTTCATTTGGTGTCTTTTAGGGGATTCTGGTGTCTTTTAGGGTTCTGGTGTCTTTTAGGGGATTCTTAAGTTTTTTGTCTTAAGTTTTTTTGTCTTTTTTTTGTATTTTAAGGGAATTTTTGTATCGTTTACGGTTTTTGTGTTTTCTTTAATATGATTACAGGGATTGTTGGTGTCTTTACAGGGATTGTTGGTGTCTTTACAGGGATGTTTGGTGTCTTTACAGGGATTGTTGGTGTCTTTACAGGGATTGTTGGTGTCTTTACAGGGATGTTTGGTGTCTTTACAGGGATTGTTGGTGTCTTTACAGGGATTGTTGTTGTCTTTACAGGGATTGTTGGTGTCTTTACAGGGATTGTTGTTGTCTTTACAGGGATTGTTGGTGTCTTTACAGGGATGTTTGGTGTCTTTACAGGGATTTTGGTGTATTTACAGGGATGTTTGGTGTCTTTACAGGGATTGTTGGTGTCTTTACAGGGATTTGGGTGTATTTACAGGGATGTTTGGTGTCTTTACAGGGATTGTTGGTGTCTTTACAGGGATTTTGGTGTCTTTACAGGGATTGTTGGTGTCTTTACAGGGATTTTGGTGTATTTACAGGAATGTTTGGTGTCTTTACAGGGATTTTGGTGTATTTACAGGGATGTTTGGTGTCTTTACAGGGATGTTTGGTGTATTTACAGGGATTGTTGGTGTCTTTACAGGTTTTGGTGTATTTACAGTGTTTGGTGTCTTTACAGGTTTGGTGTATTTACATGTTGGTGTATTTACAGTGTTTGGTGTCTTTACAGTGTGTGCACAATTTGTGTATTTACGTGGTGCACATGTGTGCCAGTGTGACATGTTGTGCCTGGCCGCGTGGCCGGGCACAATTGTGACGCCTGGCATTGACATGGACATGGATACGTGTGCTTCATGTGTGCCTGGTTACGTTGTGCTTTACAGGGATTTTGGTGTCTTTACAGGGATTGTTGGTGTCTTTACAGGGATGTTTGGTGTCTTTACAGGGATGTTTGGTGTCTTTACAGGGATGTTTGGTGTATTTACAGGGATTGTTGGTGTCTTTACAGGGATTTTGGTGTATTTACAGGGATGTTTGGTGTCTTTACAGGGATTTTGGTGTATTTACAGGGATTGTTGGTGTATTTACAGGGATGTTTGGTGTCTTTACAGGGATGTTTGGTGTCTTTACAGGGATTTTGGTGTATTTACAGGGATTTTGGTGTATTTACAGGGATGTTTGGTGTCTTTACAGGGATTGTTGGTGTCTTTACAGGGATTGTTGGTGTCTTTACAGGGATTTTGGTGTATTTACAGGGATGTTTGGTGTCTTTACAGGGATTGTTGGTGTCTTTACAGGGATTGTTGGTGTCTTTACAGGGATTTTGGTGTATTTACAGGGATGTTTGGTGTCTTTACAGGGATTTTGGTGTCTTTACAGGGATGTTTGGTGTCTTTACAGGGATTGTTGGTGTCTTTACAGGGATTGTTGGTGTCTTTACAGGGATTTTGGTGTCTTTACAGGGATTTTGGTGTATTTACAGGGATGTTTGGTGTCTTTACAGGGATTGTTGGTGTCTTTACAGGGATTGTTGGTGTCTTTACAGGGATTTTGGTGTATTTACAGGGATGTTTGGTGTCTTTACAGGGATGTTTGGTGTCTTTACAGGGATTGTTGGTGTCTTTACAGGGATTGTTGGTGTCTTTACAGGGATTTTGGTGTATTTACAGGGATTGTTGGTGTCTTGTAGGTGTTCTTTGCGTCCCCAGCAGCTCTGGTGTCTGACACCAAACAGAGCCGACCCTCCTGACTCAACAGATCATCTGAGAGCCTCACATATAACGGTCCTGGACCGGAGACACTCTGCCGAGCCGAGCTCGTCCAACGCCTTCACAGCCACGACCACAACACGCCGACTGTACGCACACTCATCTGTGAGCTGGACGTATAGGAAGCTTTCCATATTCAACAAACATTATGTAAACAAATGTTCCCGCCCTTGTATTTATGTAAGGCTCTTCAACACACACTCAGCTCTGCCTGGAGTGACTCACTGCACAAACACACACCTCTACACACAGCGTGGCCAGTGTTCACAGACATTAGGTTTGCTCTGACAGTTAAAGCTTTCTGCTTTCACGTCTAAAACCGTCCTGAAAGCAGCTGTTCTCAGACCTCCAACATGGCCGCCGCAGAGGTCGGTCTGCCGTTTACTGGCTGTAAATTACTAGGACGACAGCTGTCGACGCCACTGAGCTACGAGGACTTCTCTCTGTTTGCAGCTCGTTTTCACCGTGACGCTCTGCATCCCTCGTTAGCACCTACACACCTGAGAGTGGAAAATGTTTGTTATTACGTTGGTGTAAAATAATGTTTCTGCAGCCGCGATGATTCAGATACAGTATGTGTGCCCAGAGGAAGAGTGTGTGTGTCTGTGTGTGTGTGTCTGTCTGTTTGTGTGTGTCTGTGTGTGTGTGTGTGTGTGTGTAGGTGAATTGGATGTGAGATAGACAGGTGGTGACAGTTTGACCGCCCCTGAGTACCATCAGCCCAACAGGAGAGTAACGCACTCATCTTGTTCATATGTTATTATAAACACACATATAGTGTGTGTGTGTGTGTGTGTGTGTGTGTGTGTGTGTGTGTGTGTGTGTGTCTGCTGATTTAACAGCTCCAGTGGTTCCTCTCTCGGAGGCGGGACTTGTTGACAGATAGGATTTATAACTGACCAATTAGGGAGCCCCTCAAGTCTACAACCGGCCAATTAGAGGCCTCATCTGATTTATAATCCAGAGCGGACCTGTCCTCACCTCAACCAATCTCTGTTCAGAGCCTCCAGCTGCTGCTAATACAAAGGCTAACCCAGTAGCACAAAGGCTAACCCAGTAGCACAAAGGCTAATCCATTAGCACAAAGGCTAACCCAGTAGCACAAAGGCTAACCCAGTAGCACAAAGGCTAATCCATTAGCACAATGGCTAACCCAGTAGCACAAAGGCCAACCCAGTAGCACAAAGGCTAATCCATTAGCACAAAGGCTAACCCAGTAGCACAAAGGCCAACCCAGTAGCGCAAAGGCTAATCCATTAGCACAAAGGCTAAACCAAGTAGCACAAAGGCTAAACCAATAGCACAAAGGCTAACCCAGTAGCACAAAGGCTAAACCAATAGCACAAAGGCTAACCCAGTAGCACAAAGGCTAAACCAATAGCACAAAGGCTAATCCAGTAGCACAAAGGCTAAACCAATAGCACAAAGGCTAATCCAGTAGCACAAAGGCTAATCCATTAGCACAAATGCTAACCCAGTAGCACAAAGGCTAATCCATTAGCACAAAGGCTAACCCAGTAGCACAAAGGCTAATCCATTAGCACAAATGCTAACCCAGTAGCACAAAGGCTAATCCATTAGCACAGAGGCTAAGAAGAAGAAGAAGAAGATCAACCTTTATTAGTCCCGCGAGGGGAAATTCAACTTTTACACTCTGTTTGTTAACTTATACATGGTACATGCAGACCCGAAACACACACATGCACATGCATCAATGGAGAGGTGTCAGAGTGGGGGGGCTGCTCCTGACAAGCGCCCCGAGCAGTTGGGGGTTTTGGTGCCTTGCTCAGGGGCACCTCGGCAGTGCCCAAGAGGTAAACTGGCACCTCTCCAGCTACCAGTTCACACTCAGTTCTTGGTCCATGTCGGGACTTGAACCGGTGACCTTCCGGTTCCCAAGCCAACTCCCTACAGACTGAGCTACTGCTGCCCCCCAGTAACATAAAGGCTAACCTAGTAGCATAAAGGCTAACCCAACAGAACAAAGGCTAACCCAGTAGCACAAAGGCTAACCCAGTAGCACAAAGGCTAACCCAGTAGCACAGAGGCTAACCCAACTGAACAAAGGCTAACCCAGTAGCACAAAGGCTAACCCAGTAGCATAAAGGCTAACCTAGTAGCATAATGGCTAACCCAACAGAACAAAGGCTAACCCAGTAGCACAAAGGCTAATCCATTACACAGAGGCTAACCCAACAGAACAAAGGCTAACCCAGTAGCACAAAGGTTAACCCAGTAGCATAAAGGCTAACCCAGTTACAGAAAGCACTCCCCCTGAAGCTAAACTGAAATAGCAAACGTTACTATTTTTCTTGCGTTTATATGACTGTGGCATGTGACAGAGTTGTTTGTTCTTATATCACTAAAGAAGTTAAGAAAGCTGTTGAAGCACAGTGAACTAGCTGCTCTGTGCAGGCGCCGCCGGACGGCTTACGACAGAAAACAATGCTAAGCTAATAAAGCTTCATCAGCTTCCTGTCTCTGTGAAATACAGCGATTGCTGTGAATTTTGTGCATCACTTTCCACCCTCACTGGAGAGCAGCAATAACAGTTGAAAGAGGAAGTAAGTTCTCGTCTTTGATTCATACAAACTGTAACTGATGTTTGTTTGGCAGCCATCTTTCATTTGGGCGTTTTGGGGATTCCCTCCTTTATCCCAGAGACGACCGCTCCTCCGTCTGCACTCTGTTGACCTCGTGTGATTCACAAATTCATCGTCCACATCTGCGTTTCATAAGGAGCATTAACGCAGCATAAACAGAGAGAATGATTCACTCGTACTGAGACAGCTGATACATAAAACAGGCTGCAGCTTCGTACCGAGTCCGCCGGAAGACGAAACGTCTCTCTGGATGCACATTCAAAGCTCGGCGTCATCAGTTTCATCTGAGGCCTCAGCGCTTCCTGAACCAGAGGAAGAAGCAGCACAGCAGCCGAGCAGTCCTTTCTGAAACAACACAGATATCAGCGGATTATTCACAAATAAACAAAGACACAAACAACTAAATCAGAAATAAACAAAAGCTGAAATAAATACGTAAATACAGAAATGAAGGGAAAAGAATACATAAATGAGACAGAGTTTAGGATGTCCTATGAATAAATAATTGAATTATCAGCATCAATATTAATAATTCATGTCCAGTTTAATAGCCATTGTTTTTGATTTTTTTTTTTGTCTTTTAGGAAATATTTTGACTTAAATGATTTTTGTGTCCTTTTAAATTATTTTGTCTGTTTTAAATGATTTTTGTGGCTTTAAAATTATTTTTTTGCCCTCAAATGATTTTCTTATCTTAAAAGACTTTTTCTGTGTATTGAATGTATTTTTCTGGGTTTTACGTGATTTCTTTGTGTGTTAAATAATTTTTTGCATCTTTTAAATTATTTTTTGTCCTTTATGGGTTTTGTTGTCCTTTAGATACTTTTTGTGTCTTTTATTTGATTTATTGTTTTTTAATGAGATTTTCAACCATTTTCTCAAAACTATTTTCACACTTTGGGATCTGGACTTGCAGACATGTCCCAGAATGCAACTTGCTGGATGTGTCAGATCGAACCGCGCAGGACGAGCGCCGAGCTGCCAAGAAGAAGATCAGGAATAAAAGTGAGCAGCGAGAAGTCGGCAGTAACGGAGACGATGCGGCGTCCTCGAGGTTCAACAGCAACCAGAACAAAGACAGAAACAACATGGAGGGATTCTGTCATCCATCCACACCCATCACACACATCTCTGTGCTGTCCACACACAGCTGCTGGGATCACACACACACACACACACACACACACACACACACACACACTCTGGCTTTAGATAGCATCACGCCCCTAATTTCCCATGGTGCATTGTAAACAGAACACACCCGTCCGCCTGTGGCAGAACTTCAGACAACAAATTCACACACTCGTCCAAACACTGACATATACATAACACACACAACACACACACACACACACACACACACACACACACACACACACACACACACACACACAGCTGAAGCTCATCCAGACGATGCTTCCTGATGCAAAGGCTCATGGGATCCAGGCAGTTTTATGACCCACAATGCCTTTGGAGCAGTCTGGCGACTCAGACTAGTCGTAGTGTTCAGACCAACATTCAAGTCCTGTCTTCTGTAACACTGTGATGTCACCAAGTGACACGTTTGCATAATATGTTATTATTGTTTATTAGTTTTACATTTATTTATATGTGTTATTTGTGTATTAACATTAGCATTTATTTCCCCAGACTTATATATTGTCATGTAATTATGCAAATGAGGGTACTGTCACTTTAAGGGCATATTTATTTATTTATCAATTCATATATTTTATATTAACGGATTTTGTGTTTATTTTATATTTATTTTTAAATGTATGTGCTTATTTAAGCATTTATATATTTATTTATTTATGCACAAATTTGCCTTTTGCATTTCACAATATCTGCTGATATCTGGATTCTGGCAGCCAACAACAGCAAGATGACATTTTAGATGTGGAGCTTTAGCCCACTGCTAGCGTTAGCCTCCAGTCTTTAGTTAGCCTCCAGTCTTTAGTTAGCCTCCTGTCTTTAGTTAGCCTCCAGTCTTTAGTTAGCCTCCTGTCTTTGGTTAGCCTCCAGTCTTTAGTTAGCCTCCTGTCTTTAGTTAGCCTCCAGTCTTTAGTTAGCCTCCTGTCTTTGTTACCTCCTGTCTTTAGTTAGCCTCCTGTCTTTAGTTAGCCTCCAGTCTTTGTTAGCCTCCTGTCTTTAGTTAGCCTCCAGTCTTTAGTTACCTCCTGTCTTTAGTTAGCCTCCAGTCTTTGTTACCTCCTTCTTTAGTTACCTCCATCTTTAGTTACCCCCAGTCTTTAGTTAGCCTCCAGTCTTTAGTTAGCCTCCTGTCTTTAGTTAGCCTCCAGTCTTTAGTTAGCCTCCTGTCTTTAGTTAGCCTCCTGTCTTTGGTTAGCCTCCTGTCTTTAGTTAGCCTCCAGTCTTTGGTTAGCCTCCAGTCTTTGGTTAGCCTCCTGTCTTTAGTTAGCCTCCTGTCTTTGGTTAGCCTCCAGTCTTTGGTTAGCCTCCTGTCTTTAGTTAGCCTCCAGTCTCTGGTTAGCCTCCAGTCTTTGGTTAGCCTCCTGTCTTTGGTTAACCTCCTGTCTTTGGTTAGCCTCCAGTCTTTGGTTAGCCTCCTGTCTTTAGTTAGCCTCCTGTCTTTGGTTAGCCTCCAGTCTTTGGTTAGCCTCCAGTCTTAAGCCAGCCTTCAATCTAGTGTTAGCCTCCTGTCTTTAGTTAGCCTCCAGTCTTTGGTTAGCCTCCTGTCTTTAGTTAGCCTCCAGTCTTTGGTTAGCCTCCTGTCTTTGGTTAGCCTCCAGTCTTTGGTTAGCCTCCAGTCTTTGGTTAGCCTCCAGTCTTTAGTTAGCCTCCAGTCTTTGGTTAGCCTCCAGTCTTTAGTCAGCCCCAGTCTTTGTTACCCCCATCTTTGGTTAGCCTCCAGCTTTGTACCCCCATCTTTGTCCCCAGCTTTAGTTACCCCAGCTTTATCATCCTCCAGTCTTTGTTAGCCTCCAGTCTTTAGTTAGCCTCCAGTCTTTAGTTAGCCTCCAGTCTTTGGTTAGCCTCCAGTCTTTAGTCAGCCTCCAGTCTTTGGTTAGCCTCCAGTCTTTGGTTAGCCTCCAGTCTTTAGTCAGCCTCCAGTCTTTGGTTAGCCTCCAGTCTTTAGTCAGCCTCCAGTCTTTAGTTAGCCTCCAGTCTTTAGTTAGCCTCAGTCTTTGGTTAGCCTCCAGTCTTTAGTTAGCCTCCAGTCTTTGGTTAGCCTCCAGTCTTTAGTTAGCCTCCAGTCTTTGGTTAGCCTCCTGTCTTTAGTTAGCCTCCAGTCTTTTAGTTAGCCTCCAGTCTTTGATTAGCCTCCAGTCTTTGAGTACCTCAGTCTTTATTTAGTCTCCAGTCTGTGGTTAGCCTCCAGTCTTTAGTTAGCCTCCAGTCTTTGGTTAGCCTCCAGTCTTTGGTTAGCCTCCAGTCTTTGGTTAGTCTCCAGTCTGTGGTTAGCCTCCAGTCTTTAGTTAGCCTCCAGTCTTTGATTAGCCTCCAGTCTTTAGTTAGCCTCCACTCTTTGGTTAGCCTCCAGTCTTTGATTAGCCTCCTGTCTTTAGTTAGCCTCCAGTCTTTGGTTAGCCTCCAGTCTTTGATTAGCCTCCAGTCTTTGATTAGCCTCCAGTCTTTAGTTAGCCTCCAGTCTTTGATTAGCCTCCAGTCTTTGATTAGCCTCCTGTCTTTAGTTAGCCTCCAGTCTTTGATTAGCCTCCAGTCTTTAGTTAGCCTCCAGTCTTTGGTTAGCCTCCAGTTTTTGGTTAGCCTCCAGTCTTTGATTAGCCTCCAGTCTTTGGTTAGCCTCCAGTCTTTGGTTAGCCTCCAGTCTTTGATTAGCCTCCTGTCTTTAGTTAGCCTCCAGTCTTTGATTAGCCTCCAGTCTTTGATTAGCCTCCAGTCTTTGATTAGCCTCCAGTCTTTAGTTAGCCTCCAGTCTTTGATTAGCCTCCAGTCTTTGATTAGCCTCCAGTCTTTGGTTAGCCTCCAGTCTTTGGTTAGCCTCCAGTCTTTGATTAGCCTCCAGTCTTTGGTTAGCCTCCAGTCTTTGGTTAGCCTCCAGTCTTTGATTAGCCTCCAGTCTTTAGTTAGCCTCCAGTCTTTAGTTAGCCTCCTGTCTTTAGTTAGCCTCCAGTCTTTGGTTAGCCTCCAGTCTTTAGTTACCCTCCAGTCTTTGGTTAGCCTCCGGTCTTTAGTTAGCCTCCGGTCTTTGGTTAGCCTCCGGTCTTTGGTTAGCCCCCAGTCTTTAGTTAGCCTCCTGTCTTTAGTTAGCCTCCAGTCTTTAGTTAGCCTCCTGCCTTTGGTTAGCCTCCAGTCTTGAGTTAGCCTCCAGTCTTTAGTTAGCCTCCAGTCTTTAGTTAGCCTCCAGTCTTTGGTTAGCCTCCAGTCTGGTTAGCCTCCAGTCTTTGGTTAGCCTCCAGTCTGGTTAGCCTCCAGTCTTTGGTTAGCCTCCAGCTAACACCTCAAATGTACTTCAGTTACATTGATCCACCATGTTACACCATAATGTTTGGGAGTGAGCTTTAAATACCTGCAAACACACAGACAGACAAATGGACCTGTCTATTACAGGAGTGGAAATGGACCGGGACAGGATCCATCCGACTAACCTGACCTTTGACCTCACAGCTGTCTGTCTGTGTTTCTATTGGTCGGTGTCCCCTCCAGCTGCAGAGTCACACTCAGCGCACATGGACACCATTTACACACCGTGTAACTGATAGTGTAAATACCTTGATCATATTACCATTATATAACAGGACATGTTCTCACACTCACACACACACACACACACACACACACCATGTACACACAGATAGGAGGTTTCAAAGCATAGATTCAGTGGCCTGAGGGTGTGTGTGTGTGTGTGTGTGTGTGTTTGTGGTGCTGTAATAAATGAAGTATGTGATGTATGGAGAAGAAGAAGAAGAAGAGGAAGAAGAAGAGGAAGAGGAAGAAGAAGAGGAAGAGGAGTGTGCTTTGAAATTAATGTTACACCACACAACATACACCATGTAAAACACAGTCTGGACAACAATAAGATAATCTGTGAATTTCTCCACTGTGAGACTAATAAAGGATTATCTTATCTTATAACACCTCCATAAATTAAGGAGGAATCTGACTGCTAGCTTTTTAAAATAATTCTCCAGATACTGTGATAACATAGTGAATAATTATGTGGTGAGAACCTGATTTAGTGGCAGCTCGTTCATCACATCCGGCGGCCGTCAGGACGCGACGGAAAATCTGCAGCCAAATACAAGAGAAACAAACAGTGTTATTCTGAGAGCGGCTCAAAGGGTGAAATGCACCTTTAACGGACTGCTGAACCGACTGAGCCTGGCAGAGCTGCTGGGATACCTGACCATCTGTCAACGGGGTGATGTGCAGACGCCGTTTTATTCAAATGAGCCTGGTAGTAAAAGCCTCAGTCGGCGGACTGACGGCCGACGTTAAAGTTGAGGAACGTCTCTCAGCTCGTTCTCCGCTGTTCTACCTACAAAGACCACATTCATACTTCTCAGCAGGGGGCGTCTGCAGAGCCGGGCTCCAAATACATGCTGGATTTCTCTTTTCAAAAGAGAAATGAACTAACAGAGTCCAGACCTCTTTTGTTCCCTGCAGTTTAGTGTTTGGTCACCTGAGTGTTCTGGGCCGATGCGAACGCTCGGTTCCTCTTCAGAACCACGTGGATCAGCTCAACTCTGCTTTTACTGTGTTTTCATTGGTGTGATATCTGCAGTGAACGGGACACTGAGACGAGGCTCCATTCACGGTTCAATCAGCGGCCGCGATCCATTCTTTGTGAATTCACTCGTCAGTGAACGAAACAAGTTTAGTCTTTAATTTACTGACAATTTCTTAAAGACTTTCAAATCCTTTCAGAATAATTAATAAATTGTTAAATACAGTATTTGCATTGTAAGTATAATGCCATAATGTGTGCAACAATAAAGTGTTAAAATAAAACTTATAACATCAGTACTAATTAGTAAATATTAATTAAATATTAATTATTATGTCTGTTAAAAGCAAAATAAGAATGAACCTCATTTTAATTAATTTAGCCTTTATAAATGATGGTTATCATAATGTGTTACTGAAATATGAACTGGAGGTTTGAAATGTTTAGTTTTTCACTGTCATCACATTAATAATTAAAGACAGACGATGGACGCCCGAGTCCCCGTCTCTGTGGACGGGGCTGGACACACATGGGGAACAATGGGCCCTCAGTGTGGTCTGACAGGCTGACAGAACGCAGGACTCACAGCTGCTAGTTATTAAATATTACAGCCTCGATTGTTTTGTATTCAAACCGTCTATTGTGTTCAAGTCACAGTGTGACTGTCACTTTCATGTCCTCCGAGCTCCGACTTCATCTGTCCAACACTTAATACAGACTGAATTATAACAAACATGATGCATGTTCCCCAGAGGATGAATCCTTATGCTTATAGCAATGTATCCTTATACAACCGTTTCTATGATATCTAACATAAAGTTGTTCTTCGTTTTCCTACGAATTGAAGTGTCAATTTCTGCTTCTTACAAACAACAGTCTTGAAAATAAACTACGTTGGTTTAGGCTGGTGGTGGTTTGGGTTCGAGTAAATACAGATACTGGTTTCACACAGACCACGAACAGCAGCTTCCTGGTGAAAGTCTGGTGTTTTGACCCACCCGTCCACACCGACCTCCGGCAATATGCTCACAATGACAACGCTAAGATGCTCATGTCTCTAAGGTACAATGTTTACCACCTTCGCCATCTTAGTTTAGCATGTTAGCATGCTCCCATTAGCCTGACTATCGGTAAAAACAGCTGAGGCTGCCATTTTGAGGTCTGTAGTTCAGCGTTTTAGTCGTCTCCATCTCGATCTCTGGTCGTCTCCATATCGATCTCTGGTCGTCTCCATCTCGATCTCTGGTCGTCTCCATCTCGATCATCTCTGGTCGTCTCCATCTCGATCTCTGGTCGTCTCCATCTCGATCTCTGGTCGTCTCAATCTCGATCATCTCTGGTCGTCTCCATCTCGATCTCTGGTCGTCTCCATCTCGATCATCTCTGGTCGTCTCCATCTCGATCTCTGGTCGTCTCCATCTCGATCTCTGGTCGTCTCCATCTCGATCATCTCTGGTCGTCTCCATCTCGATCTCTGGTCGTCTCCATCTCGATCTCTGGTCGTCTCCATCTCGATCTCTGGTCGTCTCCATCTCGATCTCTGGTCGTCTCAATCTCGATCATCTCTGGTCGTCTCCATCTCGATCTCTGGTCGTCTCCATCTCGATCATCTCTGGTCGTCTCC
This sequence comes from Pterois miles, assembly GCA_947000775.1. Taxonomy (NCBI): domain Eukaryota; kingdom Metazoa; phylum Chordata; class Actinopteri; order Perciformes; family Scorpaenidae; genus Pterois; species Pterois miles. The sequence goes on along the minus strand of CAMQGK010000028.1, from coordinate 1,134,829 downwards.
ATCTCGATCTCTGGTCGTCTCCATCTCGATCTCTGGTCGTCTCAATCTCGATCATCTCTGGTCGTCTCCATCTCGATCTCTGGTCGTCTCCATCTCGATCATCTCTGGTCGTCTCCATCTCGATCTCTGGTCGTCTCCATCTCGATCTCTGGTCGTCTCCATCTCGATCTCTGGTCGTCTCCATCTCGATCTCTGGTCGTCTCAATCTCGATCATCTCTGGTCGTCTCCATCTCGATCTCTGGTCGTCTCCATCTCGATCTCTGGTCGTCTCCATCTCGATCATCTCTGGTCGTCTCCATCTCGATCTCTGGTCGTCTCCATCTCGATCATCTCTGGTCGTCTCCATCTCGATCTCTGGTCGTCTCCATCTCGATCTCTGGTCGTCTCCATCTCCTCTCTCCTCGATCTCTGGTCGTCTACATCTCGATCTCTGGTCGTCTCCATCTCGATCATCTCTGGTCAGCTCCATCTTGTTTTTTTGCAGCCAGTGACATGAGAGGGTGGAGCGAATACAACAGAACGCCGAATGAGACATTTTAAGGTGGCCAAAATATTAACTCCGATGAGGTGAAAACACACTGTGAAAGGATTAAAGTTGTCAGACGAAAACACGGACAACGCCGTGGTAACGACCTGTCAATCAGCAGGTAGCCCCGCCCTAAAGCCCCCCTGCTTCCTGGTCTATCTGACTCTAAATGGACCATCATTCACTAAATGAACATCCTGCTGTGTTGAAGGAGACTGAAACTAGTGACTGATAAACATAAACCAGAAACTGATGTTTACAGTGTTTACTGAGGTAACTGAGACTCTATAGACCCAGAGGAGTCGCCCCCTGCTGGCTGCAGACAGGATGGAGGTTAACGGCTCTTTAGAAACAAAAGTTGCCCACTGGAGCAACTGAGTGCAACACACTGAATGTCTGACTGATGGCATCAAGACGATTGATGGTGATTTTCTTGCTGGTTCAGTTCCACATCCAGAGTTCATTGATCACTCTTCACTAACCAGAAAATAAAACACCTTTCCATGAAGCCAAATCTGCTGCCTGAACTTTCTTTCACTTCCTGTCTTACCTGAACTGCAAACAGACGTTTATTACTGTGAAGACAAAGGAGTTTCACCCTTCACTACATGGAATACATCTATTATTCAGTCTGCTGAGCAGATTTAACAGGTCTGGAGGAAATCCCTTCACAGAGGGAGGAATCAGGTCCAGACTGAATCATTTTAAATCTTTCCAGGCTAACATGCTACTGCTATCAGATAAAACATCTCTCTGCGTTCGATTAGGCCCAGCTTCAACTTGACAATGTGTTCTGGATTATTCTCACACAATAGAGCCACTTCTTCTTCCTTTGGTCCATTTATTTCTGATGGCTGCAGAGACGCTGGCCCATGCTGACCGCCGCCGCCTGGTTTCCACCATCTTGTTTCCATCGTCTCGGCGAGTCTTCGGATCATCCCGGGGTGAAAACAAGGCCAGATGGTTTTTGATTGATTTAGTCTGAGTCAGGGAGGAAACAGCGACTTTTAGAACTGTATTTGGTTTGTTCGCGTTTATGCCGATCGCCAAGCTAAACACAACCTCATGTTGTGCATTTGTTGGTCCAATTGGTCGCCAATAAATCTGATGTCAGATATCGGAGCTGGAAACTCCACAGAGCCATAAACCCACCTGGACATGAGGTTGTTAATGAGAGTTAACTTTCGTAGCACTTTTATTATTGGAGGTGAAGGTGTCGAAGTTTCTGTCTTCAAGCATGTTCTCATCCCAGCTCTCCAAACAGATTTCTCCCTGGCTCTCCTTAGGTTTAGAAGGGAACATGGTCTTAAACGGGCTGAAAACGACTATCCATCTTTGTTTCTGCCCATCGCCATCCTGGCTTTGGCCGTCGCCATCTTGGTTTTTGCAATCTGTATAAACCCCCATCTGTTTATATTTTCTGTCTCGAACTGAGACCACTATATATACATTTAATTATTATTATATATAATCCTTTATCTATTTTCGACTTCTAGTAAATGCCTGAAATGAACTAAAACATTAGCTGTTTCTGAAACAAAGACGGTCTTTATTTATTCATTTCCATCTGGTTATGGAGTTTTACCGGCTTATTTGAAATTTGTCTTTGTCATTTTAATTAGTGTAGTGGAACACACACACACACACACACACACACACACACACACACTTTTCAGCAAAATCCGTAAACAAAAAAAGGGTTATTTGATGGCGAGCATCAGAAGTTGAAATTGGTATGAATAACATCTCTGTGTCCTGTTTCCTTTGGCTGGGCTCAAGCTGGAGTCGCCATTGTTTCTGTTTTAAATGGGCCGGTCCTGCCGGGTTCAGGTGAGGTAAGTCTGAGGTTCCTCTTAGTGTTTCACTGCTCAGGACCACTGAAGACCTCCAGTGTAAACACAAGCATACAATAGCTGAGTGAACTGAGGCCTCGCCACATGCCGGGTCGCGAACGCTTTAATGAAAGACGCTGGTACCAAACTCCATCTTTAAATCTGAAATGTAAACATTCATCTGTTTGTGAGCGATGTTTAATTCATGAGACTCCTATTTTTGACCGGACTGAGGTCCTGGCTCGGCTCGCGGCCCCGGCCAGCGGCCCCGGCCCGCGGCCCCGGCTCAGCGGCCCCGGCCAGCGGCCCCGGCTCAGCGGCCCCGGCTCAGCGGCCCCGGCTCGCGGCCCCGGCCCGCGGCCCCGGCTCGCGGGCCCGGCCCGGTGACCGTCTGTCGTCTCTTGTCTCTCTGCTCCCTCTGAATGGTGTGAGGCCCAGTTTACCCAGAATGACCCTCTCCTCACATTCTCCCTCCTCCTCCCTCGTTCATTCACTTGTCCTCTCTGCTTTGTTTCATGTGTGTTGTTGTCAGTGTGCTCCGAACGCTCCGGCGGAAAGTAAAAACAGAGAAACTGAATATGAAGCCATTTTGTGTTTCTGTTGTTGTGTTACCTTCATACTTCTTACCACCTGTAGCGCCACGAACAACATTCACAGCTTGCAAACACTGTGACAGTAACATGAACTCTTAAATATTCAAAACGAGCTGCTGTCGTCAGTCTGCAGCTATGCTAGCTCTGTGAATCTGAACGTGAGCTAAATGCTAACCGTGCTAACATGACGATGGTTAGCAGGTACAGGCTACGCTCCAAATGGCAAACTTAGTCTTTTTTCTTTTAGTCTGTACTGCAGCTGTCCTTATAACATTAGTACTATTGTGTGCAGAATACATCAGACCGGCATTATGTCATCCAAAGTAGTTTTTGTGGCCACGCCCTCTTTTGGGGAACCAATCCCGTGTCCCTCATAGACAGTAACAGAGTAAACAGAAGGAGTACTTCTACGTTAAACAAACCGCTAACAGTAATAACGCCATGCTGAAGAGCTGCTGTGTAGCTGGTTGAACCAACAATAAATCCAAAAATACCGATGTCTGAACTAGAGGGGGCTTATACAAGCTATAGACCAGACCAGCATGACTCCAGGTTCTAGACCAGACCAGCATGACTCCAGGTTCTAGACCAGACCAACATGACCGCAGGTCATAGACCAGACCAGCCGGACTTCAGGGGTATAGACCAGACCAGCATGGTGTCATGACTCCCGGGGTATAGACCAGACCAGCATGGCGTCATGGCTCCAGGTTATAGACCAGACCAGCGTGGCTCCAGGTTATAGACCAGACCAGCAGAGAAAGTGCTGAAAAGCTGTTGTGCAGCAGGTTAACTGAGGCGTTCGCACAGTGACTAGCAGGGCTGGCTAACGTTAGCTGCAGTAACACAGTCACAGTGACAGCGACTAGCAGGGCTGGCTAACGTTAGCTGCAGTAACACAGTCACAGTGACAGCGACTAGCAGGGCTAGCTAACGTTAGCTGCAGTAACACAGTCACAGTGACAGCGACTAGCAGGGCTGGCTAACGTTAGCTGCAGTAACACAGTCAAGTGACAGTGACTAGCAGGGCTGGCTAACGTTAGCTGCAGTAACACAGTCACAGTGACAGCGACTAGCAGGGCTGGCTAACGTTAGCTGCAGTAACACAGTCACAGTGACAGCGACTAGCAGGGCTGGCTAACGTTAGCTGCAGTAACACAGTCACAGTGACAGCGACTAGCAGGGCTGGCTAACGTTAGCTGCAGTAACACAGTCACAGTGACAGCGACTAGCAGGGCTGGCTAACGTTAGCTGCAGTAACACAGTCACAGTGACAGCGACTAGCAGGGCTGGCTAACGTTAGCTGCAGTAACACAGTCACAGTGACAGCGACTAGCAGGGCTGGCTAACGTTAGCTGCAGTAACACAGTCACAGTGTCAGCGACTAGCAGGGCTGGCTAACGTTAGCTGCAGTAACACAGTCACAGTGACAGCGACTAGCAGGGCTGGCTAACGTTAGCTGCAGTAACACAGTCACAGTGACAGCGACTAGCAGGGCTGGCTAACGTTAGCTGCAGTAACACAGTCACAGTGACAGCGACTAGCAGGGCTGGCTAACGTTAGCTGCAGTAACAGTAACGTAGCAGCATCAGACTGTCGTCTCCACTAAATCTCAGCCTGTAGATCAATCAGCTGGTCATTAACAGACAGCAGAGTCTGACGGGATCCAATCAGATCTGTAGAGAAGTCTGGATCAATGATATCTGGGGGGACATGGAGGGATCCACCTTCATTTATTAAGGCAGCACCAACGCTCATGTTCAGACTACATCACTGAATAATTACTAGACGTGGGTCAAACAATGGTTTATAGAAGAGATAAATGAAAACGAACTGGTCAGAACTGCAAACATACGTCAAACTGAACTGAAGCCTACGAGATCTACAGTTTTCTATCTCCTAAAGGGGGCGTGGCCATGACTTTCAGTGAAGTAACCGTACGTCCTGTCTACGATGTTTATGTTGCGTTGTGTGACAAATAAGTCAGTATTTGGGTTAAAATAAGTACAGAAATGGCTGAGTTTTAAATAAATTCATGTTCTTCCTGGTCAGTGATCTGACTGTGACACAGTGAATGAGGAGGACATGTGTCTCAGATTGTGTCCCAGCAGAGCAGAAACGTGACCGTCCTCGGCGGGGACGGGCCTCCGACCGGCCTCACAAAAGGTCACGACCTTGGTATTGTTTGATGGAAGAACGATGCTTCTGATCCCGAACTCGGGCTGTCAGAGTTCAGAGGGAGGGCAGGGGGGTCGGGGGGGTCGGGGGGGGGGGACGGCTGGGTTATAATTGGACGGAGTCACGGCCAATGCTCTGAACAAAGAGGGACAAAACAGAAAGAGAAACTGATGAAGAGGGAAAGAACTAGAGAGAGGCTGTGATTGGTGGACGTCCTCATGTGAACCAGCTTCATCTGAAGAGCCCACAAACACAGAAAATATGGATTATCATCAAATGAAGCTTTACAGATAATGGTTAACATGAAAACAACTTCAAACTGCTTTAAACACTGAATTAATTTTGACTTTGAGTATGAGCACAATATGAGGAGTTAGTGGATTAAAGACTAAACGAAGGCTTGATTTGCTGCCCCCTAGTGCCACGAGGATGAACTGCTTCACAAACAACGACAAATAAACAGAAAGACTGAAAATCAGAAACATGTTGACAAGCCATTTTTGCTGCATTGTTTTAAAAACTACAGCAGCGATGTGAAAGAGATGGAACCATACGGAGGGATGAAAAGGGGTGAAGCCAGCAGAGTTAAATGAAGGCAGATGGAGGAGTGGTGGGACTGAAGGGTGGTGTCTTCATGACGTCATTCCAGCTGAAAACAGGAACAGTGAGTCACCTTCAAACTGTGAACATCATCCTGAACAACAAACAGCTGCAGACGCTTTGTTTCCTCTGTATTCATGTTACGATACGAATATATTATTATGTAAATCGCTGATCGAGCCTCCGCTGACGACAGCTAGCATCTCTGGTGTTACGTCAGTGGCGGGATTCCCGGGAAAAGGTTTGGATCTCTGGGAGGTGAGATCCAAAAGCACAACGGCAGAGCTGCCACATTTTCACTTAAAACTCTGTGAAATGAAGTTAAGGTGGACCAAAGCTCACCTGGTCAACGACGGTCCAGGTGAGCTTCATTTAGGGCAGTGTAACGACGACGCTCCGCCACGTACAGCTGAAACGTAGAATATGGCCGTCTTTCTCTTGACCCGATGACTGAAGCCCGTCTCCCGTCTCCGCAGGCTGTAAACGCTGCTTCCTGTCAGTGTGAAGCTGCTCACGCTGCCTTTCTCTAGTTGAAACTGAAGCAGTTTGAGGAGCTGGAAGCTGCTGAGCCGTTTCACAGCCAACACACCGGCCTGCTGTGTTTCACTGTGAAAACAGGTGGGTTACTCATAACGCTGCTCTCCAATATTCCCCTCTTCTCTTCCTCCGTCCATTTGATCGTCTTCCCTCCTGCGACGTCGCCTCGGTTCCAGGTCCGCTGGGATCAGTGTGAACTGGCAGACGGACACTGGTGAGTCCTCTGTGGATCAATGTCCACATGACTGTCTCTGGTGTGTCCAGCAGGCTGCTCAGCTTCAGGCTAATGCTGCTCAGCTTCAGGCTAATGCTGCTTAGCTTCAGGCTAATGCTGCTCAGCTTCAGGCTAATGCTGCTTAGCTTCAGGCTAATGCTGCTCAGCTTCAGGCTAATGCTGCTCTGCTTCAGGCTAATGCTGCTCTGCTTCAGGCTAATGCTGCTCTGCTTCAGGCTAATGCTGCTCTGCTTCAGGCTAATGCTGCTCTGCAGCTAATGTTGCTCTGCTTCACGCTAATGTTGCTCTGCTTCAGGCTAATGCTGCTCTGCTTCAGGCTAATGTTGCTCTGCTTCAGGCTAATGCTGCTCTGCTTCAGGCTAATGCTGCTCTGCTTCAGGCTAATGCTGCTCTGCTTCAGGCTAATGCTGCTCTGCTTCAGACTAATGCTGCTCTGCAGCTAATGTTGCTCTGCTTCAGGCTAACATTGCTCTGCTTCAGGCTAATGTTGCTCTGCTTCAGGCTAACGTTGCTCTGCTTCAGGCTAACGTTGCTCTGCTTCAGGCTAACATTGCTCTGCTTCAGGCTAACATTGCTCTGCTTCAGGCTAACGTTGCTCTGCTTCAGGCTAACGTTGCTCTGCTTCAGGCTAACGTTGCTCTGCTTCAGGCTAACGTTAAAGTAGAACAATATTCACAATAATAAACTGTCATGTAAACACAGTATGATTATGTACACGTATACAGATCGTCTCTGTTGAATCCATCTCCGTCTCGTTTCCTCCCAAAAACGGTGGAATGAGAGAAAGAACAAAAAAGACGAGTGCAGGGGCGCTGCCATGGCAACCAAGAGTACACGTCCTGTCCAGACTCGAGGCGACAGGTGTGTGTGCGTGAGGGCTGTCTTCTTATTGGCTACCAGCGAGCAGAGCAGCGGCTGCTTTAATGTGAAATCCAGCTGCTGCACAACACCTCCCTCCCTCCACCCCTCCCTCCATCCATCCCTCCATCCATCCGGCCCACATCAGGAAGTTTCCAAAGAAACTCCCGCTGGACGTCATATGAGGGAGTCCTGGGAGTGTGTGTGGAATTACTTCTGATTCACAATAATCACACAGGGTGGTTGAGTTTAACGTGCTTGTCCCTGAACGTCACGTCATCTGTCATCATGTAACTGAGATGCCTTCAAACGCAGAGTTCAGCATGTTCACCAGAAGTGTTGTTATTGATTTACAATAATAAATATATACACACATTTACATAAAGCAGCATATTAGTCCACTAACATGTTGAGAGGATTAAATACTGGACTGATCTCCTTTAAGGTTCACTGAGAACTGATACAACACGTCAGATTAATTTGTGATTAAATACTTTGAATGACTGACAGCCTGTCATACTAGCTTGTTGTTAAACAACACGCCACACAGGTTTAATAAATAAATAAGTAAATACTTATAATAGTATGCATATTTATAACATTTTCATTGTTCAACACTGGACATTTTGGTATGGCGATGGGCAAAAAAACAAGATGGTGACACCCAAAAACCAAGACCAAGACTGCTAAATCTGTATGCTGGATTTTTCTTCTTCTGTCCGTCACTGAGAGGAGGACGTTTCACTGGCGTCGCCTCGTCACTTTCAGTCCAAAATGGCGGAGGCGTAGATTTGCTGCTGGGCATTGGCGTTGCAATGGAAAGAGCAACTTCTTAGCAATATCTGTGCTCTGCCAGAGCTCCCCCCATCCTCTGGCAGCCATGTTGGAGGTCCTCAGCCCTGTGAGCAGCTGACTCGGTTGGATCCCGACGTGCATCCTCTGGGACGCCGATCAAACGTTGTGTGGTGTCTGAACTGTTAGAGAGGAAAAACGCTTTCCACTGTTGGCTGCAAACACCTTTTGTCTTCCAGCTGAGCAGATTATAACAGTCTGCTGAAGTTTGCATCTCATGGGGTCATTAAAAGGTGGAGCGTATATCCTCTGGAGAGCAGGAACTGCTGAGACATCTCGCTCCGCAGTAAAAGAGTTAGAAGGCCACTGGTCATAAAACTGGAACATTTACCGTTTAAAATGTATTTCATACTTATGTTTCATCCGTGTGAGTGGAGGCGGCCCTGAGCAGCTTTACAGGTGAACACACCTGCTGCTACAGTCACTATAATATAACCCTTCAAAATAAAAGTATCATTTATCTCCACTGATGTGAAGTCAGACTGTGACCTCAGTGTCAGTGGTATTATATTAGTCTCTGTCTCGCTCATATAACTGGGTCTGCATTCAGCATTAGGCTGCACACAAAACCCTTAGTTTCCTGCACACACACACACACACACACACACACACACACACACACACACACACACACACACACACACACTCCAGATGTCGGGGAATAGGGGACACTTAAAGAGCTGGTGAGTTACGTACATCCGAATTTCTCTCTCTCACACAAGTTCAACACAGAGGCAGCCAAGTGGGCGGCCGAGCAAGATGACAACAGAGAAAGAGAGAGGGAGAGAGAGAGAGGGAGAGAGAGACAGAGAGGAGCGAGAGAGAGAGGGAGAGAGAGACAGAGAGAGAGAGAGACAGAGACAGAGAGAGAGAGAGCGAGACAGAGAGAGAGACAGAGAGAGAGAGAGAGAGAGAGACAGAGAGAGAGACAGAGACACAGAGAGAGAGAGAGGGAGAGAGGGGGAGAGAGAGAGAGAGAGAGAGAGACAGAGAGAGAGAGAGAGAGAGAGAGAGAGAGAGAGAGAGAGAGGGAGAGAGAGCGAGACAGAGACAGAGAGAGAGAGAGGAGACAGAGACAGAGAGGGAGAGAGAGGAGAGAGAGACAGAGAGAGACAGAGACAGAGACAGAGAGAGAGAGAGAGAGAGACAGAGAGAGACAGAGAGAGAGAGAGAGAGAGAGAGAGAGAGAGGGAGAGAGAGACAGAGAGAGAGACAGAGAGAGACAGAGAGAGAGAGAGAGAGAGAGAGAGAGAGAGAGAGAGAGAGAGAGACAGAGAGAGAGACAGAGAGAGACAGAGAGAGAGAGAGGAGAGAGAGAGAGAGGGAGAGAGAGAGACAGAGAGAGAGACAGAGAGAGACAGAGAGAGAGAGAGAGAGAGAGAGAGAGAGAGGGAGAGAGAGACAGAGAGAGAGACAGAGAGAGACAGAGAGAGAGAGAGGAGAGAGAGAGAGAGGGAGAGAGAGACAGAGAGGAGCGAGAGAGAGAGGGAGAGAGAGACAGAGAGAGAGAGAGACAGAGAGAGACAGAGAGAGAGACAGAGACAGAGACAGAGAGAGAGGGAGAGAGGGGGAGAGAAAGAGAGAGAGAGAGACAGAGAGAGAGAGAGCGAGACAGAGACAGAGAGGGAGAGAGGAGAGAGAGCGAGACAGAGACAGAGAGAGAGAGAGCGAGACAGAGACAGAGAGGGAGAGAGGAGAGAGAGAGAGACAGAGACAGAGAGAGAGAGAGAGAGAGAGGGAGAGAGAGAGAGAGAGAGAGAGAGAGAGAGAGAGAGAGAGAGAGAGAGAGAGAGAGAGAGAGAGAGAGAGAGAGAGGGAAATTTTCCCACCAATCTACATTCACTTTTCTAACATTTTCAGTGAAAACATACAGTATTTTGAAACCATCCTGATAAAATGAAAGTTTGCTTTCAGTGTATGAAAACAGATGAAGGTAGAAAATCCCGTATTGATACACGATATATGGTAGAGGTGTGGACTCAAGTCCAGGTCCACTCCAAGTCTGTATTCTAGTCTGGAGCGTGGAGGGTCAGCCGAGTGTCGGAGTTTCCTCATTGGCTGTTTGACTTTCGTCATGAAACAGGAACCGTCCTTCCTACGAAGGAAGCGTCCAGCCGATCGGCTCCAGCTCGGGACAGGTGGACCAGCCGTCAATCAAAAACACAAACCAAGATGGTGACGGTCACGTCAAGCCTTACTACTCCTTTCAACTTTGATAAAGACAGCGCAGAACAGAGCCAGTCCTTCCTTCTCACCTTTCACAATAAAAACCCGAGACATATGATATTTTCAGGCTAACGTTAACGCTAACGTTTCAGGCTAATATTTTCAGTATTTCTTGTTTTCGAATGGTTTATTCTTCACGCCGCTGTGTAACAGCTTTTAGGAGGAAGCAACACCGGTGGACCCTGACGTGGTGGAAAAAAGCAGCAAGTTGAACTTACCGAAAACCAAGATGGCAGCAGCCAAAAAACAAACTAAATATGATGGTAGAACAGGAATTATTTAGTTTTACTTTTGTAAGACTTTGTAGGCGGACGTTTTATTGGCGTCTGGTCGTCGCTTTCAGTCCAAAATGGCGGAAGCGTAGTTCTGCTGCTGGGTGCTGATGTGGCACCGAAACAAACAAGTGACTTTCAGTTGTTCACAACGTTCTCTGGTGGAGGTCTAAAGATAGATGAAATACAGTATAGATATCTGGGACCAGCCTTCAGTCTGATCTCTGATCAGTGAAGACGACCTGATCAGAGATCAGACCAACCCGCTGACTGATGGCGATGGTTCCCTCTGCAGCCTCCCGGTCCAGAACTATACCTATCCTGATGATACATCCCTCCACCGCAGCGTTTACGATGCTGGTTTCAGGTCAGAGGTATCCTCCTCTCAGAATAACGACACCTGATCCTGGAGCGGTGTTGCTGGACTCCAGTCGGTCCCTGGTTTGTGATCAATCACACCTGAGCCTCCCTCTCTCTCCCTCAACTCAAACAAACATGTCAGTCTGCGTCTCCCCCGACGACTTCGCCGCCGTCCAGATGCGTCACATTTTCTCAAATCCGGTAAACATCACGTTCATTCGACTCGCCCGGAGGATTTCTTCACAATTAATCAAAATGTCAGCGAGCCTCTCGACTCCTTGCTACGAACTCAGCGACGCACTCAGCGTTTCCTACGAGCCCCAAAAGGAGCGAAACATCCCGGCGTACGCCGCAGCGAAGCAACCTGATGGGAGCTCACTTACTTATTTCTGATGCACCTCCATTATTTGAGCGATGATCGGGATTAACACCGTAAACAAGCGGAGCTGCAGCCAGTATTTCCCAGAACTAAATCTGCAGACGTCCACACAGTTTACACCTCATCTGCTGTGTTTCCTGCAGAGAGAGACGGTAGCGTCCTTTAAAGCTGCAATAGTAATACAACAATCAATCAATGGATCAAATGTATGAAGTGAAACCACGTCTGGCTCCTGAGACCGGATTTACTGACCTGCCCCATCAGATGTTTGTCCCACAGAGCCGTCTGAGAAGCCGTCATTGGACACTGGCTGGACAACACACCTGGCAGGTGACTGGATGAACCATCTGTCAATCAAACCAATGAAAGTGAAACTAACTAAAGGAGACGGCCAAAAAAACAATAATAAAACTACAGCAATACTAGTAATTATTGAACATGATCAATTATTTCATTGTTTGTTAACAGTAAAATAACTTGTTCTGGTAGTTTAGTCATTATTTCTGTCAGTGATAATAAAAACGTTGTACTTACCGAGTCAACAGCTGAGATCTGTCAACATGGAGACGTCTCGAAAACAAAGTCCTACATGATGAAGTCAGACAGCCAGAAAAGTTGGGAATAATCCTTTAAATCCGTCTGTTCGATTTCCCTCCTAAAGTTTCTGTGTTTTCTGTCATGGCGGGGAGATAATACAACCGAGTACTTTCAACACTCTCCCTGCTGGTGCATTCAAGGACACCCGTGAAAAGGCGACTCATTCTCACTCCCCACTCGTCACACTTGGTCAGGACGCCTTGCCGTCACTTTTCAACGTAGTCGGTTCCGTTTAGCGTCCGATAGACTTCAGCGTGTGGGCGACGTTACTTTATGTACGCGACTGTGTTAAGTACGTTGTGCTACTACTTAAATTAGATTTAGGCAACAAACGTATGTAGGCATGGTTAAGGTAAAAATAAGGATGTTAAAGGTTAAAATAAGGATGTTCATTACGGAACTTAAGTTATGTACAGAAATTATGTTTGTTACATTACATAAGTATGTTGTGTTACGTACGTAAGTTAAGTATGTTATATATACGTTAAGTATATATCGTTATGTACATGTATATTACTTTACATGTGTAGGTTAAGTATATAATGTTGTGTGTAAGTTAAGTATGTTTCTTTATGTACACATGTTAAGTATCTTATGTTACATACATGTCACATCTATTACGTCACGTACGTAAGTATGTTAAGTTGTGTATGTTAGTTAAGTACATAAGTTAAGTATGTTAAGTTACGTATGTAAGTTAAGTATGTTAAGTTACGTATGTAAGTTAAGTATGTTAAGTTACGTATGTAAGTTAAGTATATTAAGTTACGTATGTAAGTTAAGTATATTAAGTTACGTATGTAAGTTAAGTATATTAAGTTACATATGTAAGTTAAGTATGTTAAGTTACGTATGTAAGTTAAGTATATTAAGTTACGTATGTAAGTTAAGTACATAAGTTAAGTATGTTAAGTTACATTTGTAAGTTAAGTATATTAAGTTATGTATGTAAGTTAAGTATATTAAGTTACGTATGTAAGTTAAGTATGTTATAGAAGGTACGTAAGTTAAAATAACTCAGCGTTGCCTTTTGGTTCCACACAGGACACATCGGTGGTCCTATGTTTGTTTGATCCAACCACCCATCCTCCTCCCGACGCTGACACTGTCCATCTTTAAACAAGGTCAAACAAGGTCATCTGACTTCCTCCTTTGCTCCCGTCGTGATGGCGTGATGGCTGAGGCCACTAGAGGTCGACTGTCGATCGACGGTAACGTGTCGCCACTGGCCAGTCGGTGGTCTGTGACGGGTTGGGAGTGGGAACGCACTAGAGACTGCTCTTCAACCCTTGAACTCTTGAACGTACCTCTCCTGTCAGTCTGAAAGTTAGCTCAGTTAAAACCACCTGATGTTGTTACTCACAATTAAAACATCTGTGATATTTTATTTAAAAGCAGCAGTTTATTTCCAATAAACAATCTGCACAATTTCATTTAAAACCTCCTGAGTATTTCAAAAACCTTCATAAAAGAGTCAAAAGAGTCAAAAGATGACGTTAACGTGCCAGCAGACAACTTTCAGCTCTACCCCCGACACGGAGGCGTCCGGCTGAAAGTCCACGTCCACGCCGTTAGACGGTAGTTCTAGTGATGGTGGCGCCGCTCGATCGGAGAACACAGGGAACCCGTGTAAACGCTGCTGATGTCGGTGGACTAGCGCCGCCTCAAACACCCTTTAAACACCTCGGCTCACGCTCACCGCTTCTTCAAACGTTTGGTATCATAAAACAACCTGAGATAATAACTGTTTGGATTATTGATTGTGTCATTAATCATTTCTGATTCTGATGATTCCCACTTCTTATTGATAATAGTCTCTTATTGACTCACATGAACTCTTCCGTCCAGACTGATTCTGCGATCAGGACGTCAGATATCTTCACGGGTTTGTTCTTATTGGTTCTCTCTCTCAGCCTATCAGGACACTTCATTCTGCGTCACCGCCCTCGACTCCAGCAGCGCTTCGATGACGTCATCGCCGTAGGACAAGGTCTGTCGCAGCACCTGTACCGTGTGCTGGCCAATCAGAGGAGGGGGCGTCGGCTCATCGAGGGCGAAGCTGCTGAAACGGACCGCCGGACCTGAAGACAAGACCCCAGATTTATGTTTCAATAAGGAAGGAGGGAAGGAAAGAAAGAAGGAAGGAAGGAAGGAGGGGGGGGGAGGGGGAGGAAGAAGAAGGAAGGAAGGAGGGAGGGAAGGAGGGAGGGAAGGAGGGAAGGAGGGAGGGAAGGAAGGAGGGAGGAGAGAGAAGGAGAGAGAGAGAAGGAAGGAAGGAAGGAAGGAAGGAGGGAAGGAAGGATGGAAGGAAGGAGGGAGGGAAGGAAGGAGGGAAGGAAGGAGAGAGGAGAGAGAAGACGAGAGAAGGAAGGAAGGAAGGAGGGAAGGAAGGAGGGAAGGCGGGAGGGAGGGAGGGAGAGGAAGGAGGGAGGGAGGAGGAGGAAGGACGGAGAGAAGGAAGGAAGGAAGGAAGGAAGGGAGGGAAGGAAGGAGAGAGGAGAGAGAAGGAAGGAAGGAAGGAAGGAGGAGAAGCAGGGAAGGAAGAGGGAAGGAAGGAGGGAGGGAAGGAAGGAGGGAGGAAGAGAGAGAAGGAAGGAGGGAGGGAAGGAAAGAGGGAGGAGAGAGAAGACGAGAGAAGAAAGGAAGGAAGGAGGAGTTCATTTCTGTGTGTTAGCGTGTGTTAGCGTGTGTTGGTGTGTGTTAGCGTGTGTGTTAGCATTTGTTAGCGTGTGGTAGTGTGTGTTGGCGTGTGTTAGCGTGTGTGTTAGCGTGTGTGTTAGCATTTGTTAGGGTGTGGTAGTGTGTGGTAATGTGTGTTAGCGTGTGTGTTAGCATGTGGTAGTGTGTGTTACCGTGTGTTAGCGTGTGTGTTAGCGTGTGTGTTAGCATTTGTTAGGGTGTGGTAGTGTGTGGTAATGTGTGTTAGCGTGTGTGTTAGCATGTGGTAGTGTGTGTTACCGTGTGTGTTAGTGTGTGTTAGCGTGTGTGTTAGCATGTGGTAGTGTGTGTTAGCGTGTGTGTTAGCGTGAGTTAGTGTGTGGTAATGTGTGTGGTAATGTGTGTTAGCGTGTGTTAGTGTGTGGTAATGTGTGTTAGCGTGTGTTAGCATGTGTTGTGTGTGTTAGTGTATGTGTATAATGCATCTATAGATTATGCCATAATGTAAATCGTATCAATGAGATGTTTCTGAAACAACAACAGAGGAATGCCTCCAACAGAGCAGCCAATGAATGTTCTCAGCTGCAGGGTGTCACACTCAATTAACCTCACACACACACACACACACACACACACACACACACACACACACACACACACACACACACACACGTCTGGTGTTGTTTACCAAACAGAGATGGAGGGAACAGGAAGTGGAGAGCAAAGAAAAGGATGTTGCTGAGGTGGTGACTCATCACTTCATCCTTCAGTGTCAGATCAACTAAACTAAATACTACGTTTTAATTGTGATGTCACAAGAACATATTCATCAGACGCCACATACGGTCCGTCTAGGCCCCGCCCCCACTCTAGACTTCAATGTGATTGGACGTCTGATCGATTCTGATCCTGACCAGTTCATATTCATTCATTTCTTCTAATGTTGATCCACACGTCCTGGATCCATGACGCCACGCCGGTCCGGTCTATAGCCTGGAGCCATGAGGCCACGCCGGTCCGGTCTATAGCCTGGATCCATGATGCCACGCCGGTCCGGTCTATAGCCTGGATCCATGACGCCACGCCGGTCCGGTCTATAGCCCGGAGCCATGAGGCCACGCCGGTCCGGTCTATAGCCTGGATCCATGACGCCACGCCGGTCCGGTCTATAGCCTGGAGCCATGAGGCCACGCCGGTCCGGTCTATAGCCTGGAGCCATGACGCCACGCCGGTCCGGTCTATAGCCTGGAGCCATGACGCCACGCCAGTCCGGTCTATAGCCTGGAGCCATGACGCAACGCCGGTCCGGTCTATAGCCTGGAGCCATGACGCCACGCCGGTCCGGTCTATAGCCTGGAGCCATGACGCCACGCCGGTCCGGTCTATAGCCTGGAGCCATGACGCCACGCCGGACCGAGGTCTATAGCCTGGAGCCATTTGACGCCACGCCGGTCCGGTCTACCTAGCCCATTTAGAGCAGATTTGAAGCATTATTTAACCTCTTTCATGACAATATAGCATGATATGATTTGTACCGATGGTTTCCTGAGGTCTTCTAGTTTTATACTGTGATTCAGTCGGGATCTCTGGGGGTTAAAACTAAATCTGAGTTCACAACTTGAGGCAGAAAACACCGACTGGATCGACACCAAACACAACACACACTACCTGCCTCCGCTCATTACAGATGTCTTCCTGCTGTGTGTCTGACACACTCACACACTCACACACACACACACACACACAGGTCAGAAGACGGATTACACTGTAAATACACGATGGTGGACAAACAGCTTCCTCTTAGTGGAAACACACCAAAATCCATCAAACCAGCTGAGCAGCATAGTCCCCATAGACAGCAGTGTGTGTGTGTGTGTGTGTGTGTGTGTGTGTGTGTGTGTGTGTGTGTGTGTGTGGCTGCTGAACAGGATGTTGTAGTTTTAATGAGAAGTCTTTGTTTGTGTGACTGACAGGAGATTCGTAATGGGTCGGTCCCAGCAGAGAGCGTGTCATTTAACAAGCTGGTGTCAGAGTTAGAGGGCGGTGTCAGGGTGGAGGTGGTACCATGCTGACCTCGGACCCTCTTGGGGGATTTTGTACATTTTAAAGTGAAATGCATCAATCTGGTGCACGCTGACGGCAACATCAAGAGGCCAGATCTTGTGCTGTCGAGCTGTAGCAATGGTGGACTGTAGACTGCTCCAGTACCGTCACTAATAAACGTCGTCCGGAGATATAAAACTATATCAACGCAGGTAAAGGAGTTGTGTTTATGGTGCTCTGTTCAGCGCCTTTCCTGGTTCACTGGGCTGGTTATGACAGTACCACCACAACGGCGTGATGTTGCAATTACAGCTACAAGCGACAGAAATCAAGTACAACGCTCAGTAGAAAACAGTGTTTTCTGTAAAGACGTTTTGTCAAGAGCTGCTGCCTCGTAAAAACTGTGTGCACGTGCGTGCATGCATGCATGCGTGCATGTCTGTGTGCGTGTCTGTGCGTGTGCGTGCGTGCGTGAGCTGACCAGGTACAGCGATGCTTCCTGCTGTCGGATGGTTCATCTCCTGTATCAGGCCGTTGTGTTTCACCTGTAATCAGACAAACATGAAGCATCAGTCAGAGATTCTGTTCGTCGTCAAGCTCAGACAGCAGTGAACGGATCTACTAACTGGTATCCTGACAGCCGGACAGGTAAGCAGAACAATTCAGATGTGGGTTTATATGTTATGAAGAGAGCTGCCAATTTGACCTCTCGGGACGGTGGCATTTTTCAAAATGGCCGCCACATAGGCACTACATATCCCTAAATGTTTCAGAAATCTGATGGTATGTGTCTTGATTTCCATGGTGTGTATCACAGCTAATTACCAATACAACACAAACTTCTACCAAACGTCAGTTTTAACTGTGCTGAATACTCCGTTCTGATTGGTCAATCCCTGTGTTCTACGGCCTGTTATTTCTTTATAGTAGAGCCCTGCTATAGCAGACCGTTGCTACGTATAGCAGACTGTTGCTACGTATATCAGACCGCTGCTACGTGTAGCAGACTGTTGCTACGTGCAGCAGACCGTTGCTACGTGTAGCAGACCGTTGCTACGTGCAGCAGACCGTTGCTACGTGCAGCAGACCGTTGCTACGTGTAGCAGACCGCTGCTACGTATATCAGACCGTTGCTACGTGCAGCAGACCGCTGCTACGTGCAGCAGACCGTTGCTACGTGTAGCAGACCGCTGCTACGTGCAGCAGACCGCTGCTACGTGCAGCAGACCGCTGCTACGTATATCAGACCGTTGCTACGTGCAGCAGACCGCTGCTACGTGCAGCAGACCGTTGCTACGTGTAGCAGACCGTTGCTACGTGCAGCAGACCGTTGCGACGTATATCAGACCGTTGCTACGTGCAGCAGACCGCTGCTACGTGTAGCAGACCGTTGCTACGTGCAGCAGACCGCTGCTACGTGTAGCAGACCGTTGCTACGTGCAGCAGACCGCTGCTACGTGCAGCAGACCGTTGCTACGTGTAGCAGACCGTTGCTACGTGTAGCAGACCGTTGCTACGTGCAGCAGACCGCTGCTACGTGTAGCAGACCGTTGCTACGTGCAGCAGACCTTTACGTGCAGCGACCGTTGCTACGTGCAGCAGACCTGCAGCAGAGACCGTTGCTACGTGCAGCAGACCGTTGCTACGTGTAGCAGACCGCTGCTACGTGCAGCAGACCGTTGCTACGTGCAGCAGACCGTTGCTACGTGTAGCAGACCGCTGCTACGTGTAGCAGACCGTTACACCGTCTCCCACAGACCGCTGCTACGTGCAGCAGACCGCTGCTACGTGTAGCAGACCGTTGCTACGTGCAGCAGACCGTTGCTACGTGTAGCAGACCGTTGCTACGTGTAGCAGACCGCTGCTACGTGCAGCAGACCGTTGCTACGTGCAGCAGACCGTTGCTACGTGTAGCAGACCGCTGCAGACCTGAGCTACCTCGTACTGTACTTTACTTGAGTATTTCTCTTTCAGGGTACAGTTCAACAGGGAAATCTTCACATCAGAGATGCAGAATAACAGTTTTAATTGAGAAATGACTTTATTAATTAATGATTAATAGATTATTAAAACTGCTGTTGATCAGCTGGATGGCTGGTCAATAGATTATTCAAATTAAATGAATCAGAAATGCATCAGATATCAGAGTTTAAGAGGCTCCAGCTGCTGTTTTCTGACTCATCGGGTATAACTCATCTGGAAAACCAACGGCAGCTTTCAGCAGTCCGTGCTCTGTCTATTTTTTAGCCTCCCCGATAAAAGATTTGTCTGAATCTGTCACCACTCGTAGAAACTTCCAGGTCACTGAGACCTGAACCCAGGTCGGGACGACCAGGACAAACAACACTGAGTGCGGTTGCTTTTGAAAGGACGACAGTTTCTCGTTCTCTTTTGTTCTCGAGTGTTTCAGTACGTTGGCTGATTAAAAGAGCTGGTGGTGATCCACCACGACTGCGACGTCACTCAGATGTCCTGTTGGTGGTTCAGACCTCGGAGGCTTCAGCGGTGGTACCCAGGACTGCAGGGTGGTGCAGGTTCAAATCAGCTCCCGTGTGGAGGTCGCATGTTCTCCCCGAGTTAGTGTGGGTTTACTCCGGTGCTCCAGTCTCTCCCACCACATACGTGGACAATGAATGGATGAATACAGTAATCTGAATGTGACCTCGGTGAACTGGACATGACCTCTGGATGTTAGGAGGTAAAGGTGTATTACAGGTGAATATGAACCATCTGATTCACCACTGTGGCTACTAGTTACGAGCTACTCTACTAGCCGCCTTTGCTGGGTTAGCCACAGTGACCGATGGAAATGTCATGGTTACGACTTCGATGCTGGGGACACACCAAGGCGGGAAGTTAGTTTGATAATCGTCAGGCTGAAGTCAGTTTGATAATCGTCAGGCTGAAGTCAGTTTGATAATCGTCAGGCTGAAGTCAGTTTGATAATCGTCAGGCTGAAGTCAGTTTGATAATCGCAGAGTGAAGTCAGTTTGACAATCGTCAGGCTGAAGTCAGTTTGATAATCGTCAGGCTGAAGTCAGTTTGATAATCGTCAGGCTGAAGTCAGTTTGATAATCGTCAGGCTGAAGTCAGTTTGATAATCGTCAGGCTGAAGTCAGTTTGACAATCGTCAGGCTGAAGTCAGTTTGATAATCGTCAGGCTGCAGTCAGTTTGACAATCGTCAGGCTGAAGTCAGTTTGATAATCGTCAGGCTGAAGTCAGTTTGATAATGACAGCAGTCACGCTGATTCATCCTCATGCGCAGATATTCTGAATATACAAATTATTAAAACATTTGATCAGATTGTTGGCAGTTTTGTGAAATAGTCTCAAAATACAGGTTTAAACGAGACATACGAGCCGACTCCTCCCTTTAATATCCCGATAAACATGTGTGTTTATGTGTGTGTGATTATGTGTGTGTGATGTGTGCGCCTGTATTTGTGCATGCGTGCATACAAGTGTAACAGTATGATTGCATGCATGTGTGTGTAATCCTATCTGCTTGTTATGCAGGGTATCATTACATCCATATGGTCATCACTCACACACACGCACGCACACACACACACAGACGCACACGCACACACACACACACACAAATTCCCAGAGGTCAAACTTAATGTTTTATTTTCCAGTTGTTTTTCAACAAACAATAAAAGTGAATAAAACTGACAAATAGTTTGTGAATGAAAAACAGGAACCAGTGAAGATGAAACAGGAAGTAGTTCTCAGACTCCGTCTCACGACTACATTTTGTTTTATTGCAGGCGCTTTGCTGTAATCCACTGAAAGCTCTGATAGCTGTGGGAATCAGATCAGCGGAGACGTCTGTGCTGCCTGATGTTTGTGAAGTTGCTAACCGAACAACATTAAAATCCATTTTCAACCGTCTCTGTGTGACTGTACATGCTGCATTAATGCTGAGTTCACTCCAGGCAGCGGCGAAGTGCAGCTCGACGGACAACAAAGACATTTCTCTGTGGCCGGCAGGCGTGTTCACGTGTTTCTGGTGGGAGGAAATCTGTTGTAACAAAGGTCAACATGTCACACGATCTGTTTATTGATTGGCTGTGGTTGTTCTCCGGCCACAAGTTTGCCGCTAAATACTGACTCGTCGTACTTCACCACTAAATGTTAAGCTTTTCCCAACTTTATTCTGGCCTACTACTACTGCTACTACTACTACTGCTACTACTACTACTGCTACTACTACTACTGCTACTACTACTACTGCTACTACTACTACTGCTACTACTACTGTCCAAAGAGCAGGATCAGATCCATGTGTAACGGACTAAAAGCATTATTAGCTCTGAGAACATGAAGCCGATCAGCCGTCAGTCAAACATGCTGCAGTGTGCTGAACACATGCTGTGTGTTTGCCTCTAATCTAAATGTTATTGATCTGCTTCAAGCTTCACCTGCTGTGTGTCTGCAGTCAGTTACCAGGACAAACACTGATCACAGAACAGCTCTGTGGTTTCCAGCCACGCGCCTCCTCTTCCTCCTCGCTTCCTGTTCACCTCCTTTCCTTCCTCTTCATT
Source organism: Pterois miles (assembly GCA_947000775.1). NCBI lineage: Eukaryota > Metazoa > Chordata > Actinopteri > Perciformes > Scorpaenidae > Pterois > Pterois miles. The sequence goes on along the minus strand of CAMQGK010000028.1, from coordinate 1,113,534 downwards.
GTCTCTCCTGTCTCTCTATCCTCCTCAGCACTTCTCTCCATACCAGGAGCATTCAGCTCAAAGTTACAGAGGTCCGTCAGACAGGATGTGTCGAAGCAAAGGTCCAGAAGATCACGATGTCAAACTGCTGAGTGTGATCTCTATTAAGTAGCCTAGCAGTCGTATTAGCATCTGCATGTAATCAATAGCCGACTGTCTCATCACATGAATTCAGTACGATTCAAAATCTTTGACCTTATTAATTGTCCCGTAACAGAGAAGTGAACATAAATGTATGACTGCAGACATGAATAATGTTCTCTCAACTAAATAACAGCAGGGCTGCATTTCAAAATAAGAGAAAATAAATAAAATGTTCAAATATTAATCTCTGTCTCAGTCTGTTTTTTCTACCTGCGTCTATCTTTCTTTGTCTTCATCTTTTCATGTGTAACTTCCCACTGACTCTCTCGTCAGCGAGACAATATCAGTCATTGATTTATGTTGTTCATTGATTTCCAATAATAAATATAGAGATACATTTACATAAATGGTGAATGACTTGGGGGCTGCAGCGGTTAGCACCGTGGCCTCACAGAGGGTTGCAGGTTTGAATCCGGCTCAACTAAGTCCTTTGTGTCCTGTAACTTCTGGACTTAGAGTTGCAGCACTTGTGGTGTTATTTTAACCCAAACCATCATCGACTTCTAAACCTCAGTAGGTAGTTTTATTTTGAAAAGACTGGAGTGGAAATGGACACGTGTCAGGCGCTGCTGGACATTCGTAGGAAAAAGCAGGACTTGTTGGAAGTTGCTGCGCGCTACAGCGAAAGGGGAAATGGCGTCTACGTACACAAATGAAATGTGAGAGGTTTGATTGAGTTGTAAGATGAAACCGTCAACCTCCAGCTCAGACGATGACTTCTTCACCCTGGCCTTCCTCTCTCTGCTCCTCCACCTCTCTTTCTGCCTCCCATCACTGCGAGTCTTTGAAGCTAGCTGTGGCAGTCCATTAAGTCGACTAACCAGCACCCATGGGAGCCATCCGGCCCGCTGTTACATCATGTTGCTGAACATCAAGGGGAGGCGGGTGGAGGCTGTGTGCAGCAGGATGGATGTAGAGCTGTGTGAAGATCTGAGGTTGCCTGAACCTGCTGCTCTGGGTTTGACCTCCACAATCAAAGCAGCTTCTGAATATCGCAGTGTTTTCATTCCTGTGAAGTGCCGCAGCACTTTTTTCCCTCCGTATACCAGCTCATACGAGCACTTAATAGGATTTTTAGATGTCTTACATAAAGCTGCAGCCTGAATGTTAAAGGTCCCAGGTGATTTGGGTTTTCATGATTTCAGCTCATGACATGAATAATGCTCTTCATCGAGTTTTAGCTGGAGAAATATTTATTTCTGACTTTGAAGAGTAAAGCAGCGATGTGTCACGCTGACTTCCTGTTCAAATAAAGATCAGATGTTCCTATAAAAAGTGACGGCTGTGTTCGTCCCATGTTCGTTTCTTCTTACGTAAAGCTTCATTTATATCTCATACGTACGTCGTAGTTAGGATAGATTAATATTAATACGGAGAACTGTTTCACTCATTATTCTACACATTTACTTTATCTAAACTCAATCTGTGATTGTTTTCTGTGGCCAGTTATCTTTTTAGCTGAACTATTTTCTTGTTTTCTTTTGTTAACGCTGTGGGCGCCGCGGCAACACAGGCAGGTAGGACCAGCATGCACCTGGGCGGGCTGATGGCTTTTTACCGGAACCAAAGCGGCAGCGATGTCCATGTTTTCTTTGTGTTCATTTACATGTTTTTTTAGATCAATAAATCATCAGAAACACACATTCTGCATGAACAGTGGACTCTTCTGCCTATGTTTAACGACATTACCCATGATGCATCAGCAGCCCTTTCATTTAAGTTTGATTTTTCCAGCAAATGGCCATGCCAGAAACTTTTGGAAATGCTTCATTTTACAGCTCCACAAATTCATTGTAGTTAGATGATAATTAGGGAGTAACCCATTTGAAATTTCTTTGGAATTACTGTCAAATGACCCCAAAATTTACCTTAATAATAATAATAATAATTTATCAGATCAGCTCCATCGGGGCCGTCTGAATGCATTTAACATAAATGTCAGTATATGGAGCTCTACAGTCGTAGCGTCGGCCCGTCGGACCACGGAGACGAGAGCGACGGCCGGCCGGACCGCACGTTACCGCCGTACGATGACGTTTCCCGTCCGTGACGGAGTTAGCGTGCAGCTTTAGCCGTGATGTCTAGCTCTGCTTTTCCAAAGTGTTTCCCTCCTTTACTGGATGTGTAGTGTTTACCAGGCTGGATTTAACATGGAGGGTGGAGGTCAGATCCACGCCCACCCTCCACCCTTTAATACTTTCTGAGGTTTGTTCTGGTTGACGGATACCGAACGGATATGACGTCACGTTACTCAGACTACCACAATAAAAGAGCTAACTTCCTTCTACCTCCACACAGACTCCGATGAAGCAGATAAATGGATTCTGGTGTGAAAACATCTATTTAGACATTATAAAAATATAATGGTGATAAGATAAGATAAGATATTCCTTTATTAGTCTCACAGTGGAGAAATTCACAATATTCAGGTGAATAGCTGCTTTTGCAGCCCCAGCAAAACGCAGTTGAACCAAACTCAGAATTTGAGGCAGGGCAGTTTTCCAGCTCTGAGTCAGGTTGTTCTAGTTATAAATTTGAAATAACCATGAAGTTATGAGTTTTAAAAAGTGTTTGAGGGTTTATAACATGATGATATTAGTATCTGATGTCCATCCTCCTGCTCTATTGTGTCTCAGAAGTTGTTGCAGTAATTTTGGGGTCAACGACATTTGTTCCACAGATTTGGTGCTAAATTGAGCCATTTTTTACTACTGGAGAATTGATAATAATGATCAATAATCCTCCAAAATACCACATTAATACACCAAGACCTGGAGGACCACCAGAGAAAATGTAAAGGTCACAAAAACCCCCTTATAGTCAGTGTAGCTAAGTAATACCCCATCCTCTGAATGCTCTAGGTCTGTAGTTACCAGGATGTAGTAGTAGTAGTAGTAGTAGTAGTAGTAGTAGTAGTCAGTGTAGCTAGGAAAGACACCATCCTCTGAATGCTCTAGGTCTGTAGTTACCAGGATGTAGTAGTAGTAGTAGTAGTAGTAGTAGTAGTAGTCAGTGTAGCTAGGAAAGACACCATCCTCTGAATGCTCTAGGTCTGTAGTTACCAGGATGTAGTAGTAGTAGTAGTAGTAGTAGTAGTAGTCAGTGTAGCTAAGTAATACCCCATCCTCTGAATGCTCTAGGTCTGTAGTTACCAGGATGTAGTAGTAGTAGTAGTAGTAGTAGTAGTAGTCAGTGTAGCTAGGAAAGCCATCCATCCTCTGAATGCTCTAGGTCTGTAGTTACCAGGATGTAGTAGTAGTAGTAGTAGTAGTAGTAGTAGTAGTAGTAGTCAGTGTAGCTAGGTAATACCCCATCCTCTGAATGCTCTAGGTCTGTAGTTACCAGGATGTAGTAGTAGTAGTAGTAGTAGTAGTAGTAGTAGTAGTCAGTGTAGCTAGGAAAGCCATCCATCCTCTGAATGCTCTAGGTCTCTAGTTACCAGGATGCAGTAGTAGTAGTAGTAGTAGTCCTAGTAGTAGTAGTAGTCAGTGTAGGTAGGAAAGACACCATCCTCTGAATGCTCTAGGTCTGTAGTTACCAGGATGTAGTAGTAGTAGTAGTAGTAGTAGTAGTAGTCAGTGTAGCTAGGAAAGACACCATCCTCTGAATGCTCTAGGTCTCTAGTTACCAGGATGTAGTAGTAGTAGTAGTAGTAGTATTCAGTGAAAATAGCTTAAATTCTGTGTTCTGCTGTTGGTACTCACTCTGGATTATCGCCATTGTTTATTAGTGGAGATTAGCTTGATGAACAAAATGTGTCAGTATCATAAACCTTTATCTTATATCTAATCTAATCTAATCTAATCTAATCTAAAACCGAATGGAACGATCTCATTGGCTGCTAGTGGAGGGAACCAGACAGATGATCACTTCCTACAAAAATACGCCATCACAGCAATCTATGTGCAGCTATAATGCATCACGTTGCCGAACTGCAGCGCGGATGGTTGCTGGCTGGGCGGGAAGGACTGGCTGTCCTAACGGGTCGGGTGAGAGCGGGTAATAAACTAACACTGATCAACACAAATTAAGAGCACTAAAGCTGCTCACAGTCACTGAGTTTAACATCCTAAATGTTGATCCTGTTGCTTTGGATCTGTGTGCTGCCCATTCACAGTTTAAACAGACTCTCCGAGAGCCTCCAGACAGATAAAAGCTTTCTGAACTCATCAGAAAAAAAGAAACATCTCCATTTAAGTTTTCCACACCTCCATCACACATGTTGTGTGTTTCCAGGCCGGTGTTGCATCTAAACAACTTCCATCCTCTCTTGGTTTTGCATTCAAGAGGATCTCCTGTTTGTAATTTGGCCTTTTTGTTTCTCATCTGTTTCACCACAAGCTCATTTTAAACTGGACCCACCTGTGGATTTGCATGGCGGGCAGCGAGTGGAGTCTAAGTTTACATCTGGTGTATTCAAAACAAGCTGAAGGGAGACACGGATATGGTTTCTGTGAATGGCTGTGGATTGAGGGTACGGCCACATTTGCATCGGATTTCCCTCAGAATGTAATTTGTTAGTGGAATTTCACAAACAGAACGGCAGCTGGAGCAGGACGAGGACATTGATCTGAGCTCAGAGGGTCCACAGTGGCTTAAATGAAGAACTAGGATTCAGCTTCAGCACAGCTCTGCCTTCCTGCTGCATGGGTTAGCTGCTTCTCCAGGCTCAACTTGTCTGTTGTGGATCTTTATGCAGATGATACTCCGTTGTATAACGTAGTTACACTGCGGAGCGACAGATCAAACTTAGTTTTGTGTTTTGTACCGCCGTCATAGAAGAATCTGACTTGCTGCTGTCGCCTTACGGTACAGCCAGACCGCCTACGTGAGAAGCGCGTGGCGGCTGCGTTGCCTGTTGTTTTTCATTTCGGCGTCCATGTTAACGGGTTAGAGCTTCGACACCATGCGTCTCAGCTGCGTCTTTTCAAGAGATTCAAGGTCTCCCTGTGGGGAGCACATGAATGCACCATTGTCTGGGTTCTGTCTATTTTCTGGCTGAGCAAAATGACAAAATGAGTTGTGATGTTTCATGATGTTCAGTTTTATGTTCAGTTTTATCACCAGATCAACCGAGCTATGCAGCCTCTGTAACTGCTGGCATACTAATGTACCGTTCGTGCATATCTTTACCTCCTAAACTGCTGCTGATACATTAATTTTCTCCCAATTTAGTACAAAACAAATTGTTGTGATTTCAAAAGTTCTGTCAATGTTCACAAATTACTCTGTGAGCTCTAGGCGCCACCGCTTGGCTCAGGGATGGATGAAGCTTGGGGGAAACGAACAGTACGAAGCCACGAAAGGTTGGAGTTACAGTAGCAGCAAGAACTTCAATCTACTGTCTTAGAGGACTGTACTGGTCCCGGTTCACATGTACTATCACAGTGAAGCCTGGTGGAGCTCAGATAAACTTTCCTGGAGAAACGAGTTATCATGGATGTACTATGAGAACTACTGGACAGCACAATGGCGTACGTTCAGCTGTGCATTCGGTTGAATTGTATTCGAGCTGTGTGGCCTATTGCACATGCTCAGTACTGCCTCTTTTTCTGGCCCTGCCTGCTGGTTGCATATTTACATTGGGATGAACATAAAACTCTCTCTTTTCTAGACTCAGAGAAAGTTTTCCAAATATAAAACCTTTGTGGATGTAATAAAAAAGTTTTATAGACGTCTCAATGGAGAACATCTTGTTGCAGTGATGCAGTCGGCCACTGGGACAAACTGTCCTTTCCAGCTCTGTTAATACATCCATGTTACACGCCACAGTATCAGGGGCTCTGTATAGTCCGCATATATACTAAAAGTCATGTTTTCACCGCTGAGAGCAGCACAAATTAAATTACATCAGGTTGGAGACCAGATGTCCAAAAGTCTGAAAAGTGAAGCCAAAGCTGAAGAGCCGTTAACCTTCATCCTGTCTGCAGCCAGCAGGGGGCGACTCCTCTGGATCTATAGACGTCTCTCGAAAATGATCCTCCTCTCTGATTGATTACCTCAGTAAACATTGTCAACATGGCCGATGGCCAAAAGCCAAGATGGAGATGAAAGTTATGAAATACTATGAGTTACTTGGTGGTGCATGACTGCTGAGTGATAAATTACTGATATCTTCCAGCGATCGTCCTCATCCATCGGGCTCATAGAGCAGATACAGTAGTGTTTCCTGTAACTCCTCCAGCCTCAGCCTGGCTCTCATTCACATGAACAGAGGACGGAAATATCTCTGGATTCAGCTATTAGGGTTCAGATTTGATGAAATCCTACTGAACCTCAAAACTTGCACATACCACATAAGGTCACTACACATCCTCAACAATGGCCATGTGTGTTTGTCTTTTCCCCACGGTGTCCCGTAGAGGACACATGACCCCACAAAGACTAGGACAATGAGAAGAATCTACAGTTTAAAAGTGCAGAACATCCGGTGGCTTGGTGGTTTAGACACATACCACCACAGTGTCCCTTGTCTGAATGTCTCCAGGAACCTTTGTGGCATGTTGCACCACCTCTCCCTCTCCATGCTTCCTGTCTGGATCTCTGCTGTCACTACCAAACACGGGCCAAAAGGTTCAGCACGTCAAACAGAGCAGCAGCCAACAACCCATGAAGAAGAGTCTCCGGTCCTGTCGCAGCTCTGAGGCCCGTCTTAGCCACAGCAGTGCTTTGAGCTAAATGCTAACATCACCTTAACAGGCTGTTCTCATGCTGCGTTCATGGCTATACCTACCAAAGCAATGTCACAATATCCCACTAAATACACACATACTGTGTGTAATCCATGTAATCACGAACCAGGAAGTATAAAGACCAACAAACTCAGCATCAGGAGGAGGTCAGGGTGGATGGGGGGGGGGCAAAAAACACCAGCCTTTAACCAGGAGACCACTGGTCAACATTCACGCATCACTTAACTTCTGTACTTAACGTCACGTCTGTATGTTCATAAATACTTCCAGTTCAGGTCAAAACGTCTAAAGTCTTTTCTCAGGTGTGTACTGTTGGTAATATGTATTAAATTGCTTGATATTTGAATGGAGTTTGGTGTGATGTTCTTGCTGTACTGACGGAGTTCTGAGGGGAAAAACTGAGTTTATTTTCAGGGCTTTCAAAGTTAATGTGATAATAGCGTGTTGATGCAAATATGTTTTAACGCCATTAATTTCTTTACCACATTAACCCAACTTGTGATTTCTTAGGTTGCAGCAGCTCAGTTTTAAAGCTAGAGTGAAGATCCTGGTCTCATCTGAAACCTGGTGGATCCAGAGAACCTGGTGGATCCATAAGTATGACCACATAACTGCACAATACCCCGTAAAATCTGTTTTTGTGAATGTAGCCTGGTGGCTTTAAAGAAAGCGACATAACGGCTTCAGTTCCCCGTCACAAAGGGCGGTCTGACGGCGAGGTACAGTCTGAACACCAAAGATCTTACAGTTCATCCTGAGGGCAGCATGAATGTGAGATTCATCGTGGTCCTTCCAGTAGTTGCTCAGAAATGTTACTCAAACCACAAACGTCATGGTGACGCTGGAGGGTTGGGGTGAGTGGGATTCATCCTGCAGGCAGCCTGAACCGGATTCCATTCGATTCATTGTTGGAATACTTCAGTCTGGACCGAAGGGGTGGACGCGCCACGAGCTCGGCCAAAACCACCACAAGATTTAGAGTCAATTAAAAATGTTTACAACATGACAACAGAAATAAATTCCTCCCTCAACAGAAAGGTCTGTTTTACAAGACTGTAACATGCACACACACACACACACACACACACATCTGTGTAATGGTGCTTTTGTGAGTGTGTGTGTTTAAGCCTGTATGAAGTGGAAAGTTTGGCATGAGGAATGTGTGTTTTGGATGGAGGAGCTGCCCATATGGAGACCAACTGGGGGTAGTGTGTTACTGCTGGTGTGTAACGGCAGCTGTGCTGCAGGTGTGACAGTAACGTCCTGTCAGCAGGGACCACAGCAGCCGGAGAGGAGCTGAAGGTGACGCCTGACGCTTCCAACATGGCCGCTCAGATGAGACCTGACGAACAACACACCAAGGATCCTCAGACCTCATCAAGTGTTGTCATCCTAACTGCTGAATCCTTTCCTACATTTCCCAGAATGCCACAGAAATGGACTGCACCTGTTGACCTGATGGTGACGTTCACACTAAGCTGAAGGAACCAAAGCAAACAGGCAGATAGACCCTTTTAGTGCTGACGCCATGATGAGGTCACAGTGCTAGCAGAAGGCTAAACTATTAGCATCCCTGTCTCTCCATCTCTGAAACTCTTCTCTGATATTGTCCGACTGTCTTTCTGACTGACTTTACTGAAGGATAGTTAACGATAGACATCCAAAGATTTATACGCCCTCAGTTTATCTTTACAGCGCTGCCGTTGGCCTCCAGCCTGCTGGTCAGACAGCTGGCTACTTAGCTAGCTTAGCTTGCTAATTCCTCCATGCTACAGATAATGAGTCCAGCAGCAGACAGAGCTGGGTCACGGTCCCTCAGTCCTCACCGCTAGGAGGCTACTTCACCAGGAGGACAGCAGTTAGCTAGCTAGCTAACCAGCGTTATCCAGCCGTCTCCTCCTCCAGCAGCGTAGCGGTCGGCTAATCTGGTCTCATTGGTTAACGTTAACTTTCTCCACTAACTCTGGTGATCCTGGAGAGAGAGAGACAGGACAGACTGACAGAAACTAGGACTTTATACAACAGTACTAGCTAGCCAGCGTTAGCTAACAGGTTCAGAGGATTATTCTGCCTCCACCAAACGCTCTGAATCTCAAGAAAACGATTTATGGTCAGTGTGATACTAACTGAGGATACATCACCAGCTGTTTATACTGAGGATGGAAAGAAACAATATCATTCAGATTTAACCTGTTTTAAAGGATCTACAACATATTACACAATAAAAATTAAATACACTGTATATATACTGTGTAGTATGATTCTACCACAAGTACTTCTGTTTATTCTACATTCACACCTTTAGTATTTTAAATTCAGTTTCTGCAAGTGGAGTTAATTCAACGAAGAAAGAACAGCAACCAAAACCACAGAGAACGAAGGAGAGCAGAGGAACATCGCTAGGAGATCATGGACGTAATGTTAAGACATGATGACGACCTGAGGACGGACGGACGGAGGGACGGGGTGAGAGAGAGGGCCAGAGGTGTCTGAAGCCGATCCCTGCTCACAGACCAGCGCCGCAGTGGTGAAGGATGAAGGTGGTTTAACTCAGTTCAGAGTTGAGACGATGTTTATGGAGGCTTTAAGGTTTCATCACAGACCTGCTGCCAGCCGGAGGACTCACATCTAAACCTCTACTCACCACGCTGAACAAACACCAGATAGAACCAGAAAAGCTGCACATCCATCCAGGCCCTGCCGACGACAGATACCGGTCCAAGGAAACCACATACCAGCCGACCCGACCAGCGAAGAGCTCCGATGAACCGGAGAGCACCTCTGTCTAACATCTGTCTGTGCAGCTCCCACCACATAGGTCAGCAGATAGTCACCACATTTAGTGTATTCATTCATCTACACAGGCATTAAGCTCCTTGTTTTCATGATGATGCATGAAATCAATTTGTTTGTAATCCACGTTAATAAAGTAAAAGGTAAATGAAGTAAACCAGGAAGCATGTAGAGTGGTGAGTACAAGTAATATCCAGCAGGGGGCGACTCCTCTGGGTCTATAGAGTCTCTAGAAACTGATCCTCCTCTGATTGATTACCTCAGTAAACATCAGTTTATGTCTCAGTCACTAGTTTCAGTCTCCTTCAACACAGCAGGATGTTCATTTAGTGAGTTATGATCCATTTAGAGTCAGATAGACCAGGAAGCAGGGGAGGCTTTAGGGCGGGGCTACCTGCTGATTGACAGGTCGTTACCACGGCTTTTGTCCAGTCTGTGAGTCGTCTGTGTTTTCATCTCAGAGCTTTAACCCTTTCACAGTGTTTTCACCTCATCAGACTTCATTAGAACGTTTAGGTCACCTTAAAATCTGGTGTCACTTCTGGTTGCAAAAACCAAGATGGCGACAGACAAAAATGAAGATGTGATGACCAAAAACCAAGATGGCGACAGACAAAAATGAAGATGTGATGACCAAAAACCAAGATGGCGACAGACAAAAATGAAGATGTGATGACCAAAAACCAAGATGGCGACAGACAAAAATGAAGATGTGATGACCAAAAACCAAGATGGCGACAGACAAAAATGAAGATGTGATGACCAAAAACCAAGATGGCGACAGCCCCAGCCTTACAGACTCCTGTTGCTTGGGGTCCTGGCAGCAATGCTCATGACTTTTCTTGGTTGGCAACTTCCATGAGTAGAAATACAGGCAGGCTGCTTTGCTGAGTCAGAGTGAGTCTGTTAGGTTAGAAGTTCACCGCCCTGCGTCACTGCAGCATAAACCCTGAGGGAGACTCTTATTGTGAAGGAGCTGTCGATAATAGCAGCAGATCATCCGAAAGCCAATGTGATGTATTTATCTAACATATTAATTTCACATTGTTTTGTTTGTTTTCGGTGTGTGAGGTGAAACGACGAGTGAAACAAGCAGCAGGAAGGTTCTGAATGCGTCTCGTACCTCTGAGTAAAAGCAGAGAACCATCCAGCCAATCACAGGCCTCCATCCACCTCCTGACCAATCACAGCGCTGCATCCACTCAGTACAACTAATAACAGAAATACAACTTAGATTGTATGATGGAGAAAGGAAAGAAGAAAGACGAGACAAGGAGAGGAAAGAGGAGAGAAGGAGGTGAGAGGAAACAAGGTGAGAGGAGCTGCGACCAAGTGGCCTTCAGTGGTATAAACAGAGCAACAGAGTGATGTCACCAAAGTTTTATTAATAAAAATCAAATAATATTCAATACTGTAATGATGATGGTGGTGGTGTCTGATTGGTAACTGGACACCCTCTTCCTTCTCCTCCTCCTCCTCTCCCCTCCTCCTCCCCCCCCCACCTCCTCCTCCTCCTCCCCCCTCCACCTCCTCCTCCTCCTCCCCCCATCCTCCTCTCCCCTCCTCCTCCTCCTCCTCCCCCATCCTCCTCCCCCATCCTCCTCTCCCCTCCTCCTCCTCCTCCTCTCCCCCTCCTCCTCTCACCTCCCCCCTCCACCTCCTCCTCCCCCCTCCTCCTCTCCCCTCCTCCTCCTCCCCCCCACCTCCTCCTCCTCCTCTCCCCTCCTCCTCTCACCCTCCTCCTCCTCTCACCTCCCCCCTCCACCTCCTCTCCCCTCCTCCTCCTCTTGCCTCCCCCCCCTCATCCTCCTCCTCCCCCCTCCACCTCCTCCTCCCCCCATCCTCCTCTCCCCTCCTCCTCCTCCTCTCACCTCCCCCCTCCTCTTCTCACTCCCCCTCCACCTCTCCCCCCTCCCCTTCCTCCTCTCCCCACCTGCTCCTCCCCCCCACCCCATTCCTCCTCCTCCTCCCCCTTCCTCCTCTCCCCTCCTGCCCCCCCCCCACCCCGCTCCTCCTCCACCTCCTCCTCCCCCCTTCCTCCTCTCCCCTCCTCCCCCCTTCCTCCTCTCCCCCCCCCCCTCCTGCTCCCCCCCCCACCCTGCTCCACCTCCTCCTCCCCCCCTTCCTCCTCTCCCCTCCTGCCCCCCCCCCCCCCCGCTCCTCCTCCTCCTCCCCCCCTTCCTCCTCTCCCCTCCTGCTCCCCCCCCCCACCCCGCTCCTCCTCCTCCTCCCCCCCTTCCTCCTCTCCCCTCCTGCTCCCCCCCCCCCCCACCCCGCTCCTCCTCCACCTCCTCCTCCGTCCCCATGGGAAAGTATGCAGACACATTTTGATTTGATTACAGCTCAGAGACCAAACTCTGCTCGGTCACATTCCAGCTCCAGCAGACAGTGTGAGGAAGCTGCAGAGCAAGGCAGTGGACGGGCCGGGGTCGAGGGTTTGATTCCCTCTGGAGTCATTCATATTTGACCTCCAGCATCCTGAAGGTTAACCTCCAGCAGATGACACGGGATGCGTCTCCTCATGTCACACAGCTAATGAACCAATCAGACTGACCTCCCGTCACTGTGGAGGCGGTGCAGCGACGCCCTCTACAGCCAGGAGGAGTCACTGCAACAACATGAACTCCTGCAGAGGGAGGCGCTGCAGCTGGAGTTCATGTCAATCAAACGATCTGCATCATTAGAGACAAACGTTCAGCCAGCTGTGATCGGTCAGCGCAGAGGAAACACATTCACCGTTGAAAACTCAGCAAGTCCAGCAAAGACTGAACATATCTGTCAGATTAAAGAAAACTGGAAATGAGTTCGTCATTCTTCTTCTCTTTCTCTCTGAAAGTCAAGTGGTTAAACCCTCCACCCCCTCCTGTTAAAATGAAGCTGCAGCCGCTTAGCTTAGCTTAGCTTAGCACAAACACTGTGAATAAAGGCAAACAGCTAGCCTAGCGCTGTCCAAACGTATGGTGACGGCCAAAAACCAAGACGGAGACGCCGAGCGTATAATTAAGAAAATCATATTATAAGCAGAAGTAGGAGTTTTTCCATTAAGAAAACTTTACATTTAACTTAACATTAAAACTTTCTTTTAACCTTTAACTTAACATGAATACTTACATTTATCATTTACCTTAACATTAACCCTTAGATTTATCATTTGCCTCAACATTAACCCTTAGATTTATCCTTTACCTTAACATTAACCCTTACATTAACATTTAACTTAACATTAACCCTTACATTTATCATTTACCTTAACATTAACCCTTACATTTATCATTTGCCTCAACATTAACCCTTAGATTTATCCTTTACCTTAACATTAACCCTTACATTAACATTTAACTTAACATTAACCCTTACATTAACATTTACCTTAACATTAACCCTTAGATTTATCATTTGCCTCAACATTAACCCTTAGATTTATCCTTTACCTTAACATTAACCCTTACATTAACATTAACCCTTACATTAACATTTACCTTAACATTAACCCTTAGATTTAACATTGATCTTAACATTAACCCTTAGATTTAACCTGTACCTTAACACTGATCTTAACATTAACCCTTAGATTTAAGCTGCACCTCAACATTAACCCTTAGATTTAACCTGTACCTCAACATTAACCATTAGATTTAAGCTGTACCTCAACATTAACCCTTAGATTTAAGCTGTACCTCAACATTAACCCTTAGATTTAACCTGTACCTCAACATTAACCCTTACATTTAACCTGTACCTCAACATTAACCCTTAGATTTAACCTGTACCTCAACATTAACCCTTACATTAACATTTAACTTAACATTAACCCTTACATTTATCATTTACCTTAACATTAACCCTTACATTTATCATTTGCCTCAACATTAACCCTTAGATTTATCCTTTACATTAACATTAACCCTTACATTAACATTTAACTTAACATTAACCCTTACATTAACATTTACCTTAACATTAACCCTTAGATTTATCATTTGCCTCAACATTAACCCTTAGATTTATCCTTTACCTTAACATTAACCCTTACATTAACATTAACCCTTACATTAACATTTACCTTAACATTAACCCTTAGATTTAACATTGATCTTAACATTAACCCTTAGATTTAACCTGTACCTTAACACTGATCTTAACATTAACCCTTAGATTTAAGCTGCACCTCAACATTAACCCTTAGATTTAACCTGTACCTCAACATTAACCATTAGATTTAAGCTGTACCTCAACATTAACCCTTAGATTTAAGCTGTACCTCAACATTAACCCTTAGATTTAACCTGTACCTCAACATTAACCCTTACATTTAACCTGTACCTCAACATTAACCCTTAGATTTAACCTGTACCTCAACATTAACCCTTACATTAACATTTAACTTAACATTAACCCTTACATTTATCATTTACCTTAACATTAACCCTTACATTTATCATTTGCCTCAACATTAACCCTTAGATTTATCCTTTACATTAACATTAACCCTTACATTAACATTTAACTTAACATTAACCCTTACATTAACATTTACCTTAACATTAACCCTTAGATTTATCATTTGCCTCAACATTAACCCTTAGATTTATCCTTTACCTTAACATTAACCCTTACATTAACATTAACCCTTACATTAACATTTACCTTAACATTAACCCTTAGATTTAACATTGATCTTAACATTAACCCTTAGATTTAACCTGTACCTTAACACTGATCTTAACATTAACCCTGAGATTTAAGCTGCACCTCAACATTAACCCTTAGATTTAACCTGTACCTCAACATTAACCATTAGATTTAAGCTGTACCTCAACATTAACCCTTAGATTTAAGCTGTACCTCAACATTAACCCTTAGATTTAACCTGTACCTCAACATTAACCCTTACATTTAACCTGTACCTCAACATTAACCCTTAGATTTAACCTGTACCTCAAAATTAACCCTAATATTTAACCTGTACCTCAACATTAACCCTAAGATTTAACCTGTACCTCAAAATTAACCCTTAGATTTAACCTGTACCTCAACATTAACCCTTACATTAACATTTAACTTAACATTAACCCTTACATTAACATTTACCTTAACATTAACCCTTAGATTTATCCTTTACCTTAACATTAACCCTTACATTAACATTTAACTTAACATTAACCCTTACATTAACATTTACCTTAACATTAACCCTTAGATTTAACATTGATCTTAACATTAACCCTTAGATTTAACCTGTACCTTAACACTGATCTTAACATTAACCCTTAGATTTAAGCTGTACCTCAACATTAACCCTTAGATTTAACCTGTACCTCAACATTAACCCTTACATTTAACCTGTACCTCAACATTAACCCTTACATTTAACCTGTACCTCAACATTAACCCTTACATTTAACCTGTACCTCAACATTAACCCTTACATTTAACCTGTACCTCAACATTAACCCTTAGATTTAACCTGTACCTCAACATTAACCCTTAGATTTAAGCTGTACCTCAACATTAACCCTTAGATTTAACCTGTACCTCAACATTAACCCTTAGATTTAACCTGTACCTCAACATTAACCCTTAGATTTAACCTGTACCTTAACATTAACCCTTACATTTAACCTGTACCTCAACATTAACCCTTAGATTTAACCTGTACCTCAACATTAACCCTAAGATTTAACCTGTATCTTAACATTAACCCTTACATTTAACCTGTACCTCAACATTAACCCTTAGATTTAACCTGTACCTCAAAATTAACCCTTAGATTTAACCTGTACCTCAACATTAACCCTTACATTAACATTTAACTTAACATTAACCCTTACATTAACATTTAACTTAACATTAACCCTTACATTAACATTTACCTTAACATTAACCCTTAGATTTAACATTGATCTTAACATTAACCCTTAGATTTAACATTGATCTTAACATTAACCCTTAGATTTAACCTGTACCTCAACATTAACCATTAGATTTAAGCTGTACCTCAAAATTAACCCTTAGATTTAACCTGTACCTCAACATTAACCCTTACATTAACATTTAACTTAACATTAACCCTTACATTAACATTTAACTTAACATTAACCCTTACATTAACATTTACCTTAACATTAACCCTTAGATTTAACATTGATCTTAACATTAACCCTTAGATTTAACATTGATCTTAACATTAACCCTTAGATTTAACCTGTACCTCAACATTAACCATTAGATTTAAGCTGTACCTCAACATTAACCCTTAGATTTAAGCTGTACCTCAACATTAACCCTTAGATTTAACCTGTACCTTAACACTGATCTTAACATTAACCCTTAGATTTAAGCTGTACCTCAACATTAACCTGCAACACATGAAGTCAGCGGCGTCATACGTCACACAGGTTTGAGCTCCCGCTGGTCCGACCACGTCGTCCACGTCTGGCCACTTTCCAGCAGACGTCTATCAGAACCCGACATGGCGAACATCAGCAGCAGCTGTCTGGGACTCAGAGGAAGACCTCAGGTCTGTCAGCCCAGCGGTTCACAGCCCTCCTTCATGTGGTTGCTTCAACCAGTTCCCATCATGCACCACAACAATAGCTTCAGAATGCTTTGATTTAGACCCCGAAGGGTCAGAGAAGAGAGGAAGACCACGTCCAGCAAGAGCAGGTGAGAGAAAGAGAGAGAGAGCACGAGACGACGTCATGTTAGAGGATGAAGTGAGGACGCAGGATGCAAGGAGGGAGGAAAGGATGGAGAGTGAGGAAGAGGAGAGAGAGAATGAAGACGAGGTGGAGATGAGGAAGGATTAAAGAAATAAATAAATAAAAGAGAGCAGGGAAGAAAAAGAGAAAGTGATGATGAAAAACAAATGAAAGAAAAAGTGAAGAGAGAAGGAGAAGAGAGGGAAAACAAAATAAAACAAAGAGGAAACATCCATCACTAAAACTAAACTGGAGGAGAAGAGGAGAAGATGAGAGAAAGAGGATGAAGAAGAGGAGAGAAAGAGAGAAGATGAGGAGGGAGAGAAGCAGAGAGGAAGAGTGGAGGAAAAGAGTACAGAAAACTAAAATGGAAAAGCAGAAAAAAGCAGAGAGGAAGAAAAGGAGGAAAAAAGAATGGAGATGAAGGTGAAAAAGAATGGATGAGAGGATGTGAGGAGGAGAAGAGGAAAGAAAAGAAAAAGAGAAAATGGAATAAAGTAGAAAGAAAGAGTAAGGAAGAAGGAGAGGAGGTGAGAAGAGAAAGAAAATGAAATAGAAGAGGAGGAGAGAAGAGGTGAAGAAGATGAGGAAGGAAGGAGGAGGAAGAGGAAGAGGAGGAGGAAGAGAAGGAGGAAGAGGAGGAGGAAGAGAAGGAGAGGAAGAGGAGGAAGAAGAGGAGGAAAAGGAGGAGAGGAAGAGGAGGAGGAGGAGGAAGAGGAGAGGAAGAAGAGGAGGAAGAGGAGGAAAAGGAGGAGAGGAAGAGGAGGAGGAGGAAGAGGAGGAGAGGAAGAAGAGGAGAGGAAGAGGAGGAGGAACAGGAGGAAAAGGAGGAGAGGAAGAGGAGGAGGAGGAAGAGGAGGAGAGGAAGAAGAGGAGAGGAAGAGGAGGAGGAAGAGGAGGAGAGTTCTGGTTCTGGTTCTAGTTCAGGTTCTGGTTCTAGTTCAGGTTCTGGTTCTAGTTCTGGTTCTGCTTCTGGTTCTGGTTCTAGTTCTAGTTCAGGTTCTGGTTCTAGTTCTGGTTCTGCTTCTGGTTCTAGTTCAGGTTCTGGTTCTGGTTCTAGTTCTGGTTCAGGTTCTAGTTGTAGTTCTGGTTCTGGTTCTGGTTCTAGTTCTGGTTCTAGTTGTAGTTCAGGTTCTGGTTCTGGTTCTTTAGTTGTAGTTCTGGTTCTGCTCTGATGAACGTTTACTTCAGGTTCTGGCTATCAAACACTGCAGAGTCCTTGAAGAGACCCTCACAGCAGATGATGAACCGCCCCCCAAAGGAGGGAAGAGGATCAATGTGACCGCTACGGGGCTCCCCAGAGTCACATCCATTGGTTCATACTGTCCTCTGAGGGACATAATAGTCCTCAAGTCACTCCGAGGCCCCGTCGTACATGTTAATGAAGGACCTGAGAACACGTCTGGTCTTCATCGGATCCACGAGGACGGTCAACTACATTTATTAGACTTCACCGTTCCTAAACCGCCAAGATTACAGGAAACCGGGGGTCCGGGAGGTCAGGCGTCCAGAGCAGGCTGTGACCTCCGACTGACCGCGTGGAAAAGAAATAAGTCAGGTTTCTTTGTTGACAGTAATCAGAGTGGGAGGAGGATGTGATGGCGCCGAGGGAGGGTAACGTAAGGAAATAATCAGATGGAAATCCTCAGCGGTCGGTGGAAAGCAGCTCTGGGACATCTGGGAAAGTGTGAGAGGTGGATTTGATAAAATCCAGGTACGTTACGACGCATGAGAACCTCACAGAGCGAATATGAAAACATGGAGGATGTGAAGGCGAGAACAGAGAGATGAACCCTGACCTGAGCGGCGGCGGCGGCGGCGGCGGCGGCGGTGTCAGCTGACTCTTGTGCTGCTTATCACTATAACGTCACCTCATTTACATATTTCATGGCTCATCGTTTAGCCAACAACTTCGTCATTGTCTGTCTTGGTTTTTGGTGGGCACCATGTTTTGGGAACATCTCTATTGATTTTGTCTCCATGCTCTGAATGAAGACCTGAACGTGTTTCTGCTCGGTCTGCTGATGAACCTGAGCTGAACCGATCTGGATCACATAGAAACTGTCATCAGCACTCTGTGGAAAATATTTGTGATGGACGATGGAGAGTAAAGAGAGGGAGGCGGTTTGTTTGATTTTACAACAAAAAAATGCTTAAATGAGAAATGAAATGTTTCTTGGAAGATCGTGAATTTTTGATAAAACAGCCAAAACAAGCAGAAGTCAGTGTGTTGGTCCAAAGGTAACGGTGAAGTTTATAATGTCTTCTCAGCACAAACACCACCACTGACTATATCTGATTAGGATCAAGTCACAGCCTGTAATCGGATACAGACGGATTAAAACCAGCGTCACACTCGCACAACTTTAATGAACCTTCTGAGCAAAAACACACAAGTTAGAAATCTGTATGAAAAACTACCAAATAACAGTATTTTCACACTTCTTGTACTGCAGAGCCAACAGTTTCTGTGTGAGACATCTGGACGAGTCTGCTTCATTAATGAGCTGCTGGCTAGCTGCTGGCTAGCTGCTGGCTAGCTGCTGGCTAGCTGCTGGCTAGCTGCTGGCTAGCTGCTGGCTGGCTGCTGGCTGGCTGCTGGCTGGCTAGCTGCTGGCTGGCTAGCTGCTGGCTGCTGGCTAGCTGCTGGCTAGCTGCTGGCTGGCTGCTGGCTGGCTGCTGGCTGGCTGCTGGCTAGCTGCTGGCTGGCTGCTGGCTAGCTGCTGGCTGGCTAGCTGCTGGCTAGCTGCTGGCTGGCTGCTGGCTGGCTGCTGGCTGGCTGCTGGCTGGCTGCTGGCTGGCTAGCTGCTGGCTGGCTAGCTGCTGGCTGGCTGCTGGCTGGCTGCTGGCTGGCTGCTGGCTGGCTAGCTGCTGGCTAGCTGCTGGCTAGCTGCTGGCTGGCTGCTGGCTAGCTGCTGGCTGGCTGCTGGCTAGCTGCTGGCTGGCTAGCTGCTGGCTAGCTGCTGGCTGGCTGCTGGCTGGCTGCTGGCTGGCTAGCTGCTGGCTGGCTAGCTGCTGGCTGGCTAGCTGCTGGCTAGCTGCCGGCTGGCTAGCTGCTTGCTGGCTAGCTGCTGGCTGGCTAGCTGCTGGCTTTACCCCTTTCAACCCAGGGGTTGGTGGGCCCTCTGTGTGGTCGCCATCTTGTTTTTTTGCCCGTCTCCATCTTGTTTTGTTGAACCAGAAGTGACACCAGAGGGTGGAGTTAAAGTAGTAGTTAGTAAACCCAAAAGCTGAATAAGAGATTCTGAAAACAGACGACTCACAGATTGGACAACGCTGTGGTAGCGACCTGTCAATCAGCAGGTAGCCCCGCCCTAAAGCCCCCCTGCTTCCTGGTCTATGTGACTCTAAATGGACCATAATCCACTAAATGAACATCCTGCTGTGTTGAAGAAGACTGAAACTAGTGACTGAGACATAAACTGATGTTTACTGAGGTAATCAATCAGAGGAGGATCAGTTTCTAGAGACTCTCTAGACCCAGAGGAGTCGCCCCCTGCTGGCTGCAGACAGGATGGAGGTTAACGGCTCTTTAGAAACAAAAGTTGACTACTGGTTTAAACATATGACTACTGTTGTCGTTTTTCAAGCACTTATTTGAGGGAATTCATCTTTTTTAATGCAGACATTAGAAGTTGAAGGAATTGAAGACTCTTGAACATCCTGCATGGCGGCGCGGTGGTGGCTGGTAGCAGCAGGCCGGTCGGGTATAAATACAGATAAATACAGTTTTAAGGAGCAGCTGTTGCTCCGTCTCCCCACGCTCCTGTAGCGAGCTGCTGTTGGCTGGCGGCCTGTAATCACAGCGTGACCTCTGACCTCTGACCGGGTCACTCCCAACAGACAGCAGAGTCCAGAGGCGACACACCCTGAACTCTGGATGACGTTACGGTGATTAATAATCCTGCTTCATGACTAAACGCCGTCCTCAGGAGGAAGAAACTGAACCAGTGACGGACAAACTGATGGGTGTGAGAGAGGAGGAAGCAGAGAGGAAGAGGAGGGAGAACAAAAAGACAAACTAAGACTGAGAGAAGGGAAGAAGAGCAAATAGAAAATAGAAAAGACGATACAAATACGGCTGTGAAACTCCTGCAGCCCTTTGAGACACGAGCAAATAAAAACCAGCTTTTACTGAAGGACTTCTTTTCGCTCTAATTGTAGGAGGATATTTGGAAAATAAGGGAGCCGTGAAATAAATGAGGAATTGTTCATCCCTGGAAAGCAGAAATCATAAATATAATAAACTCATTTCAC
This sequence comes from Pterois miles, assembly GCA_947000775.1. Classification (NCBI taxonomy): domain Eukaryota; kingdom Metazoa; phylum Chordata; class Actinopteri; order Perciformes; family Scorpaenidae; genus Pterois; species Pterois miles. The sequence goes on along the minus strand of CAMQGK010000028.1, from coordinate 1,092,908 downwards.
AAGAAGCGTTTCCATTCCTGTACTTTATTCACATTTTGAAGTACTGCATCAGAAAAGCCAAAATCAATAAAACTTAAAGTTTTTCCACTAACGAGGTGTTTTCAGAGGAAACGCCTTTAACGAATAGATTCTGACATAACGAACATTTAACTCACGACTGATCAGCTGATGTCGGTGTCTGTATCCGAGTCCTGGATATGGGACCCTGAAGGCTCTGCAGGTACTACATCGGTCCTGGATATGGGACCCTGAAGACTCTGCAGGTACTACATCAGTCCTGGATATGGGACCCTGAAGGCTCTGCAGGTACTACATCGGTCCTGGATATGGGACCCTGAAGACTCTGCAGGTACTACATCGGTCCTGGATATGGGACCCTGAAGGCTCTGCAGGTACTACATCAGTCCTGGATATGGGAGCCCTGAAGGCTCTGCAGGTACTACATCAGTCCTGGATATGGGACCCTGAAGGCTCTGCAGGTACTACATCGGTCCTGGATATGGGAGCCCTGAAGGCTCTGCAGGTACATCAGTCCTGGATATGGGAGCCCTGAAGACTCTGCAGGTACTACATCAGTCCTGGATATGGCACCCTGAAGGCTCTGCAGGTACTACATCAGTCCTGGATATGGGACCCTGAAGGCTCTGCAGGTACTACATCAGTCCTGGATATGGGACCCTGAAGGCTCTGCAGGTACTACATCGGTCCTGGATATGGGAGCCCTGAAGGCTCTGCAGGTACTACATCGGTCCTGGATATGGGACCCTGAAGGCTCTGCAGGTACTACATCAGTCCTGGATATGGGACCCTGAAGGCTCTGCAGGTACTACATCGGTCCTGGATATGGGAGCCCTGAAGGCTCTGCAGGTACTAATCAGTCCTGGATATGGGAGCCCTGAAGACTCTGCAGGTACTACATCAGTCCTGGATATGGCACCCTGAAGGCTCTGCAGGTACTACATCAGTCCTGGATATGGGACCCTGAAGGCTCTGCAGGTACTACATCAGTCCTGGATATGGGACCCTGAAGGCTCTGCAGGTACTACATCAGTCCTGGATGTGGGAGCCCTGAAGGCTCTGCAGGTACTACATCAGTCCTGGATATGGGACCCTGAAGGCTCTGCAGGTACTACATCGGTCCTGGATATGGGACCCTGAAGGCTCTGCAGGTACTACATCAGTCCTGGATATGGGACCCTGAAGGCTCTGCAGGTACTACATCAGTCCTGGATATGGGAGCCCTGAAGACTCTGCAGGTACTACATCAGTCCTGGATATGGGACCCTGAAGGCTCTGCAGGTACTACATCAGTCCTGGATATGGGACCCTGAAGGCTCTGCAGGTACTACATCAGTCCTGGATATGGGACCCTGAAGGCTCTGCAGGTACTACATCAGTCCTGGATATGGGAGCCCTGAAGACTCTGCAGGTACTACATCGGTCCTGGATATGGGACCCTGAAGGCTCTGCAGGTACTACATCGGTCCTGGATGTGGGAGCCCTGAAGGCTCTGCAGGTACTACATCAGTCCTGGATATGGGACCCTGAAGGCTCTGCAGGTACTACATCGGTCCTGGATATGGGACCCTGAAGGCTCTGCAGGTACTACATCGGTCCTGGATGTGGGAGCCCTGAAGGCTCTGCAGGTACTACATCGGTCCTGGATGTGGGAGCCCTGAAGGCTCTGCAGGTACTACATCGGTCCTGGATATGGGACCCTGAAGGCTCTGCAGGTACTACATCGGTCCTGGATATGGGACCCTGAAGGCTCTGCAGGTACTACATCGGTCCTGGATATGGGACCCTGAAGGCTCTGCAGGTACTACATCGGTCCTGGATATGGGACCCTGAAGGCTCTGCAGGTACTACATCGGTCCTGGATATGGGACCCTGAAGGCTCTGCAGGTACTACATCGGTCCTGGATATGGGACCCTGAAGGCTCTGCAGGTACTACATCGGTCCTGGATATGGGACCCTGAAGGCTCTGCAGGTACTACATCAGTCCTGGATATGGGAGCCTGAAGGCTCTGCAGGTACTACATCAGTCCTGGATATGGGACCCTGAAGGCTCTGCAGGTACTACATCGGTCCTGGATATGGGACCCTGAAGGCTCTGCAGGTACTACATCGGTCCTGGATATGGGACCCTGAAGGCTCTGCAGGTACTACATCGGTCCTGGCCGATACATCACACCCACAGACCACACGTGGTACGAACTAGCTCTTACACGTCGAGTGCCTATAAACCCCAGGTCTAACACCGTAGCCTGCCTTTTCAAACATCGGACTGGGGGATAAACTGGGAGCCTGAACACGTCTGTAACTGTGTCTTCAGGAATAAACAGCCACTCCGTCGATGGACACCAATTACTGTGAAGAGGGAACAGGTTGTACAGCACCGAGCTACGAGCAACGCACCCTGAAAAAGCAGCCTGATGACGGGCTGAGATCATTCAGTTCCTTCTTCCTGTTCCAGCCCTCAGTGAGATGCTCACAATGTGCTGACAGACGAACAGGCTCTGCATCATAAAGACAGACAGAAGGTTCACCTGACCTCTGAGACCAATCACAGGTAATCTGGAGCCTGATTCATCGTCCTGCGTCAGGAGTTACAGCTGACCTCCTAAAAATAAGAAAACTCACAGACACCTGACGTCAAACAAATTACAATTACAATGATTACAGATGAAGTTTGTCTGAAAAAGACTAAAGATTACAGAGAAAAGAGACCTGAGCAACAAATGCTCCTCTGTCGTTAATGTATAACCGATGGAGACGACTAGCACAGTGCTTTTATGTACCATGTCGACATTTATTGACTCATTTAACAAAGCTGGCTGTTTGTATGTACATACAGTAGGATTATTTTAACAAGTGAGAGGGGAGGAGTGTCCTGCTGCTCATATACAGTAGTCAGGATCAGACGAGGGTTAGTCTAGTTAGTCTAAGTTAGTCTAAGCTGGTTAGTACCGATGGATCCATAAATCAATCAATCATAAATGATTTAACGCCAGGATCAATAATCCATATATCTGCTTCATCTGAGTCTGTGTAGATGTAAAAGGAAGTTAGCTCTTTTATTGTGGTAGTCTGAGCAACATGACGTCATATCCGATCGGTATCCGTCGACCAGAACAAACCTCAGAAAGTATTAAAGGGTGGAGGGTGGGCGTGGATCCGACCTCCACCCCTCCATGTTAAATCCAGCCTGGTAAACACTACACATCCAGTAAAGTATTAAAGGGTGGAGGGTGGGCGTGGATCCGACCTCCACCCTCCATGTTAAATCCAGCCTGGTAAACACTACACATCCAGTAAAGTATTAAAGGGTGGAGGGTGGGTGTGGATCCGACCTCCACCCTCCATGTTAAATCCAGCCTGGTAAACACTACACATCCAGTAAAGTATTAAAGGGTGGAGGGTGGGCGTGGATCCGACCTCCACCCTCCATGTTAAATCCAGCCTGGTAAACACTACACATCCAGTAAAGGAGGGAAACACTTTGGAAAAGCAGAGCTAGACATCACGGCTAAAGCTGCACGCTAACTCCGTCACGGACGGGAAACGTCATCGTACGGCGGTAACGTGCGGTCCGGCCGGCCGTCGCTCTCGTCTCCGTGGTCCGACGGGCCGACGCTACGACTGTAGAGCTCCATATACTGACATTTATGTTAAATGCATTCAGACGGCCCCGATGGAGCTGACCATGGATGGATAAAGAGAACGGAGCTGACGGAGAGCTACAGACCACCTTGGAGGAGTTAGAGGAAGTAGACACCTGGGACTACGGCTGCTTTTCAAAATAAGGTGTTAACAAAGGGAACTGGATCTACAGAATCCATCTATGGAAATCAGACTGATGGATTATATTCAGCAGAGTATAAAACATTACATGACCCTGATAAATTAAAAAGAAAATCCCACTAATCTGTGAGGGAAACGTCTTTATTCTTTGATTTCTGGGTTGATGGATAAAACTGTAATCAATAATTCCTGATATTGATCCTGATAGATTTGACTTCAGGACATCTCTGAATACCGACATGCTGAGAATCAGACATTTTACTGGATTCATTTAGAGATTTTACAGAGTAAAAGTCCTCCATGGTCTAGTGGTAAAAGAGTTATCAACTATCACTATAAATCTGAATACTTAAAAATCTCCTACGGATGGTTTCAACACAGATTTCTACTATATTTCATGATGTAGTATTACAATAGAGTGACATTAATAGTGAGTTTACAGCGTCAGAAACACATTTTCTATCGTCTTTGTGACAACGGGACGGTGAACATGAGCCGATGTGGAAACGTTTGGATTGTTAATACTCACTGTGGCAAACAGAGAAAGCTCCACAAAGTTAAAATAACATCAATCATAAAGTTCATCAACAACAGTTCAGCTAATACGGTGATACGTACATGTCTTTATCATCCTGTTCACATGAAAGCCTGTAATTTGATCTACAATACTCATTTTTTTTCACAGTTCTGATGAGGAAGTCTGCTTGTTCCCTTCAGCCTCGTCGATGGAAACAAACCTTCCACCACCGAATTTCTGACGTTTCACCGAGCTGAAACCACCTGACGTTTAAAACTGAAACACAATTAGCTGGTTCAGTTTGTTGAGATAAAATACAGCCACATGGGTGAGAACAACTTCACAAAGAGCTCTGAGTTTGAACTCCATTCCTCTATGGAACACCACTGGGATGAAATAAAGGACGGCCTTCCCAAATCACTCAGATATACAGGAGGGTCTTCATAGACAGTTAGGAAGAGGAATAAATCCGTCATTGTGTTCAGCAGATGATAAGAGCTATTAGTCGCAGGAGACGGCAGCAGGCTGGAGCAGATCCTCCTCTAATTGACTTTCAAGAGTCGTCACGGACAGAAAAAGACAAATGTGCTCAGGCCATCACTCCTTCAGCAGACACAGAGGCAGTAATCACCAGAGGAAACAAACGCTGGAAATACAGGGATTCAAGAGCTCTCATAAAAACCCTGAGACAAACCAGGAGGATTCCTGCAGAAGAATGGCCGTCAGTCATCTCTGGAACCGTCACAAATCCTGTGGAGCTGGAGGCACGGTCACGATGCTGAGCTCAGGGTGGAGGAAGTACAAGATCGAGTATCAGACTGCCGCAAAATACCTTATACCTCATTATATACTGTCCAGTATGTCCTAAAGGAACATAACTGCTGCTAGTTGGCCTCCATGTTTGCTTTGGTACTAGAACACGTGACCGTTGGCCTCCATGTTTGCTTTGGTACTCCAAGACCGTTGGCCTCCATGTTTGCTTTGGTACTAGAACACGTGACCGTTGGCCTCCATGTTAGTTTTGGTACTAGAACACGTGACCGTTGGCCTCCATGTTAGTTTTGGTACTAGAACACATGACCGTTGGCCTCCATGTTAGTTTTGGTACTAGAACACGTGACCGTTGGCCTCCATGTTAGTTTTGGTACTAGAACACGTGACCGTTGGCCTCCATGTTTGCTTTGGTACTAGAACACGTGACCGTTGGCCTCCATGTTAGTTTTGGTACTAGAACACGTGACCGTTGGCCTCCATGTTTGCTTTGGTACTAGAACACGTGACCGTTGGCCTCCATGTTAGTTTTGGTACTAGAACACGTGACCGTTGGCCTCCATGTTAGTTTTGGTACTAGAACACGTGACCGTTGGCCTCCATGTTTGCTTTGGTACTAGAACACGTGACCGTTGGCCCCCATGTTAGTTTTGGTACTAGAACACGTGACCGTTGGCCTCCATGTTAGTTTTGGTACTAGAACACATGTCCGTTGGCCTCCATGTTAGTTTTGGTACTAGAACACGTGACTGTTGGCCTCCATGTTAGTTTTGGTACTAGAACACATGTCCGTTGGCCTCCATGTTAGTTTTGGTACTAGAACACGTGACTGTTGGCCTCCATGTTAGTTTTGGTACTAGAACACCTGACCGTTGGCCTCCATGTTAGTTTTGGTACTAGAACACCTGACCGTTGGCCTCCATGTTAGTTTTGGTACTAGAACACATGTCCGTTGGCCTCCATGTTAGTTTTGGTACTAGAACACATGACCGTTGGCCTCCATGTTAGTTTTGGTACTAGAACACATGACCGTTGGCCTCCATGTTAGTTTTGGTACTAGAACACCTGACCGTTGGCCTCCATGTTAGTTTTGGTACTAGAACACGTGACTGTTGGCCTCCATGTTAGTTTTGGTACTAGAACACATGACCGTTGGCCTCCATGTTAGTTTTGGTACTAGAACACGTGACCGTTGGCCTCCATGTTAGTTTTGGTACTAGAACACATGACCGTTGGCCTCCATGTTAGTTTTGGTACTAGAACACCTGACCGTTGGCCTCCATGTTTGCTTTGGTACTAGAACACGTGACCGTTGGCCTCCATGTTTGCTTTGGTACTAGAACACGTGACCGTTGGCCTCCATGTTAGTTTTGGTACTAGAACACATGACCGTTGGCCTCCATGTTAGTTTTGGTACTAGAACACGTGACCGTTGGCCTCCATGTTAGTTTTGGTACTAGAACACGTGACCGTTGGCCTCCATGTTAGTTTTGGTACTAGAACACATGACCGTTGGCCTCCATGTTAGTTTTGGTACTAGAGCATGTGACAGTTTTGGTCGTATAGGACAATGTTGTGATATATTTGACAGTCGACAGACTGAAGTGCTGTGAAAACCAGTTTCATTCAACCAACTCACAGAATGGATTATTATGTGAATGTCGAGTATGTAGCTTTGAACAATTTGACCCTAGATGCACTTCTTTGAATCACTACATCAGTATCAGTATATCAGTCTGAAGTTCTAAATGCATGAATAACCTTCAGCGTTCGTCCTTACCGGGTCACATTGTACTTTCTAGGAAGCAGTCATTTAGTTTTGAGCCATCATCTGTGATTTCTATCTCTACGTGATGGATCTTCCACCCAGCAGCAGACTGATGGCATCCTTCAAAAGGCCAGTTTGTTTGTACAGCAGGAAGTTAGGACTGATCCAAAGAAAAGGCCCTCAGCGTTTACCTACATGTGTGTTTTCTCAGCACTTTTCATTCGTCGATGCTTCATGTTGAGTCCATTACAAAAAAGCTGTCTGTTGTCCAAACTCTGCTGACTCAGCACTCCCTCTGATAACAGCGATTTATGGTTTGACAGACAAAGACGATTTATCTGGTATCGAAAAGAGAGGCTGGGTGGGTGTCTTCCAAACAACCTAAAACCCCCGAGAGGACAGACGAAGCTTTGCTGACATCATTTTTAAACTGCTGGATCATCGCTGTCTGCTTAGTGAGTCTCCATGACCTCCTAAAACACTCCTTTCTCTTCAGTGCTGATCTGAAATGATCCGTTATCACTGGATGTCACTTCATGCTGACCTTGCACCACATGATGGCTTTACAATGCCTGGGTGATCTCCTTTAGTGTACGGTCGTCATAAAACGCAGTCCAAGCTGTCTTAACTTAGGCTTTTTCTTGTCTCGTCTTTTTGATAAAATCAAACAAGTTTAAAATTATTGTACGTTCAATGACGCAAACATAGTCAGGCGCTTTCTCTCTCGCAACAAACAGGGTAAACATGGAGGAACTGATGGAGTTGTGGAGTGAACAAGACTGCCTCTTTGACGTGTCCTCCCATTTGTACCACGATAGAGTGGAGAAGGAAAAAAGCTGCATTGAGTATGCTATATGCTATAGCTACCTGGCTAACCACTGTCCCAAACCAAGCCTCCAGGAAGAGCACTGGTCGTTGATGCCAACGTTCGCAGTGGTACTACAACTTCTGTGCATCATGTGACGTCATTGGGCCCAAAAAGACTTTCTCCCATAGACGTACATTGAGAAAGAGACGCCTGTAACTCAGAGGACTTTTTGTTTGGGGTGAATCAACTCCCCAGTATGAACACTTTAATAGTCCTTATTTAAATCACTTGTTGTATTGTCCTCTGCTCATGTGATTGAGACCGAGGCTGGAGGGAGGGCTGGGAGATGGAGTTAAAGGAAACTCTACTCCGCCTGCTCTATGGGCGAAAAGTGGAGCCACTTTGGCTTCATGCACAACTGAGTAACATTCGTATCGTCCTTGAATCGTATGGCGTCGCTCTAGATGAGCCAAACACCGTCCTTGAATTGAGAACCATGGAAAGTGAAGCGTATCGTATCATTGATCAAGACGTTACACCCTCGTCCATCCGCAACTTTAATATGCAACTCTGTCTCATAACTTCAAAAAACACTGACAACACAAAGAAAATCAAGAAAATTGAGTCAATAAATGCCCAATGATATGAACCAGAGGTCAAAGTTATCAGCTTTGAAACTATAATAACACGCTCAGCCATTTTCTTATGAAGCTTTATGTTGTTCTAACGGTGGAAAGTTAATTTTAATCTATTCCTCCACATTCATCCATCCAGCCCACCACTCATCCAGACCTGATATATATTTCCCCTGAGCTACGTTTAGCTGTCTGCTTTTGGCTTATCTGGTTACCTGGAAACAGCCGGGGTTAGGTCTGCCTGACCTGGAGAAAGCCTCAAGTCTGTCAGCATGGCTTTAAATCCAGCATATCCTGAAATAAACTCCCAACATTAATCACTATCAGTGAAGGAAGAATCCAGCCTGTCAAGAACGTTTCCTCCTTCAACAAGGCTGATCCAATGCATCCGTCTTTATGGCTGAAGCCTACATATTGTACTGTGTTGCCTCTTCTATGATGGATTCGCCCCCAGCCAATACGACTGTCAATTTCAAAATGGTGGCTCTAGACTCTGTAGCTCCGTCCCCACCCCATCATTTAGTTTAGTTTAGCAGACTGTCAGCTACTCTGTCACCCAGGGTAACGGTACTCTGTCACCCAGGGTAACGGTACTCTGTCACCCAGGGTAACGGTACTCTGTCACCCAGGGTAACGGTACTCTGACACCCAGGGTAACGGTACTCTGACACCCAGGGTAACGGTACTCTGACACCCAGGGTAACGGTACCTACACCCAGGGTAACGGTACTCTGTCACCCAGGGTAACGGTACCCTGTCACCCAGGGTAACGGTACCCTGTCACCCAGGGTAACGGTACTCTGACACCCAGGGTAACGGTACTCTGTCACCCAGGGTAACGGTACTCTACACCCAGGGTAACGGTACCCTGACACCCAGGGTAACGGTACTCTGTCACCCAGGGTAACGGTACTCTGACACCCAGGGTAACGGTACCCTGTCACCCAGGGTACCGGTACCCTGTCACCCAGGGTAACGGTACCCTGACACCCAGGGTAACGGTACCCTGTCACCCAGGGGTAACGGTACCCTGACACCCAGGGGTAACGGTACCCTGTCACCCAGGGGTAACGGTACCCTGTCACCCAGGGGTAACGGTACTCTGTCACCTGGAGTAAAACCCGGAGTAATGATATTCTATGACCTGGTGCAACTTTAGCGATTGTCCGACAAAACGTGTGTGTTTGTGCTACGTTAGCAGCTGCAGCTCTGCTAGCGTTGTCGTGCTCCCCATAGTCACACACATACGTCTGTCAGCATGGCGTGACATCAGCTGGTTTCCGACAGACCGTGTGTGTGGCGGCAGTGAGTGTGTGTGTGTTGGTGGTGTTGTAGCTGTGATCGTAGCTGTAGCAGACTGTGTGTACGGTTTATTTGTCGGTGAATAAATGCTACGAGGCTACAAGCTACAACTCTGTTGAGCCAGATATCATCCTTGAATTGTATCATATTGCTCTAGATGAGCAAAACAGCGCTATATAAATGCAAGTCCATTCAACATTTACCATACACTGAGATATTCCAGCCCATATTCATCCACTCACTATAGATTAACAGAGATTATTCCCCTGAACGTCTCTGAATGAGGCTGTCTGGGGAAAACTCAATCATATCAGATACAAACTGTCTTTGGGATTTAAAGAGGTGACTCCAGACCAGAAGAACATTTCTCCGGTCTGATCCATCGCTCCATCCGGGGATTAATAAAGGTTCATCTTATCTTATGTTATCTGATCTTATCCGTCTCACCGTGTGGAGACACAGCTACAGCATCACACTCGATAAATCTGACATTAAAATGCTGCATTTAATCTCTTATTATCGATAGATCTATACCCAACACATCCCTGAATCTGTGGAGACACTGAAGGTGTGATCCCAGTGACCTCCGAGGAAGCACTGTGTCTGTCTTCACACCTTCAGTCCACCTGACGTAGAGGATGGAGGGGTGTTGGCTGGCTGTGCGTTCCAGCAGTGAGGTCCTGGTGACCTGCCAGGGGGAGTTAGCTGAAGACGGACGTCTTTGGACGCAGCGGTTTTTATGGTGTTTCTCTTTTATTTGACAGTTTCCAGACTAATAAAGCTTATTTGTAGAGCTGGTGTCCAAACAGAGATACAAACTGCTCTACAGATCACAAAAAGAAGTAAACTCTCAAGTTCATGTGGCTCAACGCACAAAACCAATGTGAAAGAGCAGCTGACTGTTCCAGCATTAACGGTTCAAATCCTGAAGCAAGGCACCAAGGAAGACATCAACACTAGATATGTAATTTGCACTGTTAGGGCTGGGGGTTTAATACCTTGTGTCCCTATTTAGCCCAAATTTCTGTTTAAAGCAAGGCACCAACACCGCCAGGGTCAGCGGTTGAATTCCCAAGAAGCTCTGTTAGTGCCTTGCTCTACGGACCAAAAGCTTCTGCCATTGCAGTGTTAGAGGTTGAATTCCCCAGGAAAAAGTAACAATCACTACCATGGCAGGAGCTTTAGGTCCATCGAGCAAGGCATTAACACTGTCAGGGTCAGAGGTTAGATTCCCAAGAAAACTATATTAACACCACCATGGTAGGAGCTTAAAGTCCTTGGAGCAAGGCACTAATGCCGCCAGGGTTAGGGGTTGAGTTCCCAAGGAATACACTCCCAGCATTAATGAACCATTTCACTTGAGCAAGGCACTCAAACAGCCACAGTTTTGAGTTAAATTCCCTTGAGCATGAGAACTAGGACTACAAGGGTTGAGGGTTCAATTTCACTGTTCAGCCCCCCACCCCCAAAAAAGCAAGGCATTAACATTGCAAAAGTTGGGTTTTCTTCTTGTTCAGGTCGATGGAGAGAGGGTTTAGGGTTCAATTCCCAGCTTCCCGGTGTCGGTCATAGCACTGGACAGGTTTGGCAGTTGACTTCTTTGATCAACTAAGAACAGAGCAAGGCACTAGTGCCACCAGAAGTGGGTGGTTTGAGTCTGATTTATCTGATCCTACATGCTAGGTATCCACTTTATAGGCTGTTTAGGGTTCAGCTGGGATAAATCAAGCGCACCTCCAGTAGTCCGAATATTGAAGCCATATTTAGCTGGATATTTCCTGCAGGGCCTGGACGCCGCCCAGATGACATGACAGATACATGGCCAGAGGGCTCGTAGTCATAAAAAACAAGGTCGGTTACTGCTGAACTCCTGAGAGAGAGCAACTGGAGGGCAGCGAGACAGGAAGTAGTGAAAAGGTAAAAATGAGAAGATCCTTTTTCATACTCTTCTAAACCTTCAGATTTATCCCTATCTTTTAACTGCTCAAACTTTCATAAGTCACTCATTGCTCGATCCACAATCTGCTGTATAAAACTACCTTTTTAGGTACAGTCCGTGGGTCTCAGGTTTCATTCATCAAATCTTTTACCGAAGTGAAAGCATGTCAGCACAGAGCTTCAAGTCCTGCTGTCAGACACCAGCACATGAACGGAGACGACATCTAGCAGCGTCAGTCGTCACATTACAGGATTCACTGTCCACCAAACTCTTCTTCACTTCCCAGAGTGTATTTCACTGTGTGAGTAAGATGCAATCTGTGTGTGTTTTACCCATAAGATGATATTTCCCTGGTGTCCCCAGACCAACTTATAACACTACTGTAATAATGTTACCGCCAGCAAAATACCTCCACTAATCAAATCCACGCTCCGCTTTAACCACAAAGCCAAAGCAAACGACTAATACGCCTATTTGGAAACCACCTCTGTTAAGTGTATTTCACCGTGTTTCTACCTGTGAGTACGTTGGTGTTTCCCCAGTGTCAGCCTTATATTAACTACCAGCTATTTAAATTCATGCTGGACTTTAATGCAGCAGTGGTTCTGTCAAAGCAAGCGACCAATCCAGAAATGAGGTCCTCTGAATGGATTTGGTTTCCGACTGTGGGGAACTGACCTGGCTGACTGGGGGCCCAAAGGGCAAACGCCATCTAGCTTTACTTTCACCCACTAACTGGGAAGGCTGTTAATGGCAGCGGTAGAAGTACTCAAAACCGTTTTTATGAAGTAAAACTATTAACTATGAGTAGTAAAACTACTACAATGAAAGTATTATCAGATGTAAATGTAAAATGTACTTAAATTTACTTAATGTCTGATCGAGGTGGAGCTTTCTGATCTAATATGATGCTGGATAGTTGAATAAATATACTCTAACTGTGATATTTTGTGAATAACATCTGAGTCTGCAACGTAACCGGTAACATTTGTAATGTAAATGTAAATGTAGTACTAAATGTAGTACTAGAATGTTTTCCTGATGTAGAAGTACACAGTAATTAGTATACAGTTGACTTTCATATTTTTCAAGTGCTTTGCCTGCCTTTTGTAAGTTATTTCTGGGTACAAGGAGTTAGAATAGAAACATAATTAAGTACTTGTCAAATCTAAACATCATACAGGTCACTCGGTCCACAGCCGAGTGTGAAGCTGCTGGATGAGGACCAGCACCTCTAAATCTGAGGCCACGGTTCCCAGCAGGAAACCGACAGATTGTCTACTCCGGGTAGGGAATGAGTCTTTACCCTCGGTGAAGGAGTTCAGGTCCCTCGGGGTCTTGTTCCTGAGCGAGGGGACGAAGGAACGTGGGATCGGCCGGAGAGTCGGAGCAGCGGGGCGCATTAATGAAGAGAGAGCTGAGCCAGAAGGCAAAGCTCTGGATCTACCGGTCAGTCTTGGTTCCTGCTCTCACCTCTGGTCATGAGTTCTGGGTCAGGACCCAAAGAACTAGATCAGGGTACAAGCGACCCAAATGGGTTTTCTCAGGAGGGAGGCTGGCGTCTCCCTCAGATAAGGTGAGAAGCTCAGCCATCTGGGAGGGACTCGGAGTAGAGCTGCTGCTCTGGGTTGAAAGGAGCCAGCTGAGGTGGTTCATCTGGTTAGGATGTGGCCCAGGAAAGGGAAGTTTGGGGTCCCCTGACGGAGCTGTTGGCCCAGCGACCCGACCCGGATAAGAGGTTGATGATGAGTGACTGCGTGACAAAGGTTTATACCAGTACCAGCCCTGTACCTCCATCAGACAGCCTTTGTGACTGAAACTGAAGCTGTTAGAGCTCTCTCTTCAAAGCCACCAGACTCCACCTTACCAAACAGAGGTGGACTCCTCCTCTCACCTGGCCATGAGGGCTAGGTCATGACTGAATAATCTGTCTGTGAAAACACAGTGACAACTTCCAGACTAGACAATGCCATGGTAACGACCTGTCAATCAGCAGGTAGCCCCGCCCTAAAGCCCCCCTGCTTTCTGGTCTATCTGACTCTAAATGGACCATAATCTACTAAATGAACATCCTGCTGTACTGAAGAAGACTGAAACTAGAGACTGAGACCAGAAACTGATTTTATAGTGTTTACCGAGGTAATCAGTCAGAGAGGAGGAGGATCATTGGGTATTGCAGTGTTTAGAGCCATCCACCAAACATGGCAGAAAAGAGCCTGATTTGTAAATTAAAATAATTGAAACTGATGTTCAGAAAATGCAGCATGATTCATGATCCAGGAGGTTTCATGTTGCTGAAGGAAAACTTTAAAACGTGGAGTCGGGAAAGATACTGAAGAAAACACTGACAGCAAGACAGAAGAGAAACAAAGGAACAGATGAGAGAGAGTTTGACGTTTTTCCAAATGACTTCCAGATCTGGGTTTCTGGACCGGAGCCGTCCTGATTAGCAGCAGCTCCTCTGCAGAGCTGCTGTGTGGAAGCTGCAGACCGAACGGAGCTGAGCACATACCGCCGCGGTCACATGATGCAGGCCGTTCGCTCTCTGCTGAGCGTTTCCACCATCACACCGACCAGACACTGAGTTCAGCTCACTTTGTTTAAGGCAAATCAAAGAGGCACACTGTCTGAAAATCTAATCCAGAGATCATAACCTTTATTGATTCTGTTTGAATATATATATAATAACACTGTATTCACTTATTTGTAATAGGCCTTTAATTTCTTTTGCACAAAACTCTGCAGAGATGGTTAATGCTATCACATAGTTTACCGAAACCAATATGAATATTACTTGTATAAAAATGAGCCTATTGATTAATGACCACACAGCGTACGAACACAACACCTCTTCATCCTCGTTAAACTCAACCACCCGTCAACATCCAGCCTTTTTAGAGCAACGACAAGGAAAAGTGGGGAAAACTAAGCAGAGAAAGATGGAGACACTTTTGTTTCGTAGCCAGCACAGCAACGAAAAACGAATGTGCCCAACAATACTGTTGAGGAAGAAGAGGAAATAGTGTTTATGGCAGTTAAAGTGTGACGTTTGATCGACGGACAGTTAACAGACATGGACTTCACATGACAATAGTCACAACACCTGATTGGACACTGTTCACCGTTAATAGCTATACCTACAAAAAGGGATGTACCCCTAAATCCACGTACCTGTGAACCAGGAAGTATACAGAGCGCTGAACGCCGTGTAGGGAGGACGACGAGGGTCAAAAAACCCCAGACTGTCTCCAGGAAACCAGAGTTCATATCACACGTGAAACCAGAAATCAACGTGGACTTATTTGTCACTTACCTTCTGTACTTAAGTAACATCACTGCTGTACTTATTTTAACCCAAATCACCATCTTTGCCTAACCAAGTAGTTTCCTGTAAAGATGGAAGTTTATTTTGAAAAGCCCGCATGCATGTAACAAGCAGAAACTGGCATGTGTTGCTGGACAATGGAAGGAGAAGAACACATAAGAACCAACATATGTTGGAGTTAAAGACAAAGATTCCTTTAGTTTGAATATTATATTCATATAATTATATTATAATTATTTTGTACTCTATTTACTCTTTTGTGAATGTTTCTGAAACACAGGGTTGGTACTCGTCTCTCCTGAACAGGTGGTGGGACACGCCGATGAAAGCAGGTGCTGCGAATCAGGCGTGAACTTATTTCATTCATTTAGAATTATTTATTGTTACCATTATATTTATTCATTCATTTATTTTTATTCAATTATTGTATTTTTATTTCACAATTGTTATTCATTTATATTTTTTATTATTATTACCTCATTTTCTCTCCTTTGGTTTTGCATCGTTTCTTCATTTCCTTTTTTCGCCACCTTATTCGTGGTCTTTGTTTAACCTGCTGGTGAATCTGAATAATTGACATTTTGTGCTCCTGCTTTCTGTAAGATGAGCTGAACGGCTGAATTGTGGAGAATCTAACAGATCTAATGAGTTTCCCGCCATCTAACTGACACCTGGGTTTATTTGTCACAGCGAGCAGCAGGGACTTGGTCATCTAACTGTGGCTTTTAATTGAAGCTTCAGGGAAACTGAAATCTAAATGTGTAAATGCACCAGTGAGGGAGAGTTCTGGACAGTGCCAGCTCAAACAGCAGTCTGAAGCTGCTGCCAACATGGAAACTAACATCCAGATAAAATGATGTGGGGAAAATCAAGCCACTGACGCAGCTCTCTCCAGTTAACTTCTATGTGGTTCGACGTGTTTACTGCCTGTGAACGGATGCTAATGAATGCATGCCGAGCAAAACACTGAGGCGGCTATTATTTCCCAGCATGCTCAGTGTAAACAGCAGAAAAAGACGTGGAGGAAACTCAATCGGCTGACTTGAATCACGAGCCTGAATTTCTGCTTTTTTCTGTTAATTGCAGCCATCATGTGGGAAACATTTACTGCCAGAGACATGCTAGCAATTATGCTAGCGCTCTCGTACCGAGCCAGGTGCCCTTGAGCAAGGCATCGGACCTGGAGTGGAGCCCAGCAGCAGTGAAGGAAGTGAAGTTTGAGAGTTTAAAAAATGCTGACAGTCTGGGTCAATGCTGAGATCGGTGATCATCAGTAGAACCATCACGACTTCAGAAATCCTCAGGTCTGACTGACTGACTGTTGTTGTTGTTAATTTGTTTTCATTATTCTACTAAACTGTTGTTTAATAACAGGAAGAAAAAAATATCAAAAATGTCTGCAAACAGGACCAGATTAGCCCGACACCGCTGGAGACAACCGCAGGAGGAGACGGCTGGATAACACTACTTAGCTAGCTGGCTAGTCTGTCTCCAGAACTGACTACTTAGCTAGCTAGATGGTCTGTCTCCAGAACTGACTACTTAGCTAGCTAGATGGTCTGTCTCCAGAACTGACTACTTAGCTAGCTGGCTAGTCTGTCTCCAGAACTGACTACTTAGCTAGCTAGATGGTCTGTCTCCAGAACTGACTACTTAGCTAGCTAGATGGTCTGTCTCCAGAACTGACTACTTAGCTAGCTAGATGGTCTGTCTCCAGAACTGACTACTTAGCTAGCTAGATGGTCTGTCTCCAGAACTGACTACTTAGCTAGCTGGCTAGTCTGTCTCCAGAACTGACTACTTAGCTAGCTAGATGGTCTGTCTCCAGAACTGACTACTTAGCTAGCTAGATGGTCTGTCTCCAGAACTGACTACTTAGCTAGCTAGATGGTCTGTCTCCAGAACTGACTACTTAGCTAGCTAGATGGTCTGTCTCCAGAACTGACTACTTAGCTAGCTAGATGGTCTGTCTCCAGAACTGACTACTTAGCTAGCTAGATGGTCTGTCTCCAGAACTGACTACTTAGCTAGCTGGCTAGTCTGTCTCCAGAACTGACTACTTAGCTAGCTAGATGGTCTGTCTCCAGAACTGACTACTTAGCTAGCTAGATGGTCTGTCTCCAGAACTGACTACTTAGCTAGCTGGCTAGTCTGTCTCCAGAACTGACTACTTAGCTAGCTAGATGGTCTGTCTCCAGAACTGACTACTTAGCTAGCTAGATGGTCTGTCTCCAGAACTGACTACTTAGCTAGCTAGATGGTCTGTCTCCAGAACTGACTACTTAGCTAGCTAGATGGTCTGTCTCCAGAACTGACTACTTAGCTAGCTGGCTAGTCTGTCTCCAGAACTGACTACTTAGCTAGCTAGATGGTCTGTCTCCAGAACTGGCTACTTAGCTAGCTAGATGGTCTGTCTCCAGAACTGACTACTTAGCTAGCTGGCTAGTCTGTCTCCAGAACTGACTACTTAGCTAGCTAGATGGTCTGTCTCCAGAACTGACTACTTAGCTAGCTGGCTAGTCTGTCTCCAGAACTGACTACTTAGCTAGCTAGATGCTCTGTCTCCAGAACTGACTACTTAGCTAGCTAGATGGTCTGTCTCCAGAACTGACTACTTAGCTAGCTGGCTAGTCTGTCTCCAGAACTGACTACTTAGCTAGCTGGCTAGTCTGTCTCCAGAACTGACTACTTAGCTAGCTAGATGGTCTGTCTCCAGAACTGACTACTTAGCTAGCTAGATGGTCTGTCTCCAGAACTGACTACTTAGCTAGCTAGATGGTCTGTCTCCAGAACTGACTACTTAGCTAGCTGGCTAGTCTGTCTCCAGAACTGACTACTTAGCTAGCTGGCTAGTCTGTCTCCAGAACTGACTACTTAGCTAGCTAGATGGTCTGTCTCCAGAACTGGCTACTTAGCTAGCTGGCTAGTCTGTCTCCAGAACTGACTACTTAGCTAGCTAGATGGTCTGTCTCCAGAACTGACTACTTAGCTAGCTAGATGGTCTGTCTCCAGAACTGACTACTTAGCTAGCTAGATGGTCTGTCTCCAGAACTGACTACTTAGCTAGCTAGATGGTCTGTCTCCAGAACTGACTACTTAGCTAGCTAGATGGTCTGTCTCCAGAACTGACTACTTAGCTAGCTAGATGGTCTGTCTCCAGAACTGACTACTTAGCTAGCTAGATGGTCTGTCTCCAGAACTGACTACTTAGCTAGCTGGCTAGTCTGTCTCCAGAACTGACTACTTAGCTAGCTAGATGGTCTGTCTCCAGAACTGACTACTTAGCTAGCTGGCTAGTCTGTCTCCAGAACTGACTACTTAGCTAGCTAGATGGTCTGTCTCCAGAACTGACTACTTAGCTAGCTAGATGGTCTGTCTCCAGAACTGACTACTTAGCTAGCTAGATGGTCTGTCTCCAGAACTGACTACTTAGCTAGCTGGCTAGTCTGTCTCCAGAACTGACTACTTAGCTAGCTAGATGGTCTGTCTCCAGAACTGACTACTTAGCTAGCTAGATGGTCTGTCTCCAGAACTGACTACTTAGCTAGCTGGCTAGTCTGTCTCCAGAACTGACTACTTAGCTAGCTGGCTAGTCTGTCTCCAGAACTGACTACTTAGCTAGCTAGATGGTCTGTCTCCAGAACTGACTACTTAGCTAGCTAGATGGTCTGTCTCCAGAACTGACTACTTAGCTAGCTAGATGGTCTGTCTCCAGAACTGACTACTTAGCTAGCTGGCTAGTCTGTCTCCAGAACTGACTACTTAGCTAGCTAGATGGTCTGTCTCCAGAACTGACTACTTAGCTAGCTAGATGGTCTGTCTCCAGAACTGGCTACTTAGCTAGCTAGATGGTCTGTCTCCAGAACTGACTACTTAGCTAGCTAGATGGTCTGTCTCCAGAACTGACTACTTAGCTAGCTAGATGGTCTGTCTCCAGAACTGACTACTTAGCTAGCTAGATGCTCTGTCTCCAGAACTGACTACTTAGCTAGCTAGATGGTCTGTCTCCAGAACTGACTACTTAGCTAGCTAGATGGTCTGTCTCCAGAACTGACTACTTAGCTAGCTGGCTAGTCTGTCTCCAGAACTGACTACTTAGCTAGCTAGATGGTCTGTCTCCAGAACTGACTACTTAGCTAGCTAGATGGTCTGTCTCCAGAACTGGCTACTTAGCTAGCTAGATGGTCTGTCTCCAGAACTGACTACTTAGCTAGCTAGATGGTCTGTCTCCAGAACTGACTACTTAGCTAGCTAGATGGTCTGTCTCCAGAACTGACTACTTAGCTAGCTAGATGCTCTGTCTCCAGAACTGGCTACTTAGCTAGCTAGATGGTCTGTCTCCAGAACTGACTACTTAGCTAGCTAGATGGTCTGTCTCCAGAACTGACTACTTAGCTAGCTAGATGGTCTGTCTCCAGAACTGACTACTTAGCTAGCTAGATGGTCTGTCTCCAGAACTGGCTAGTTAGCTTGTCTGTCTAAAGAACTGGCTAGTTGGCTAGCTAGCTTCTTTTTCTCTAGTACTGGCTAGTTAGCGAGCTAGATTGTCTGTCTTCAAAACTGGCAAGTTAACTAGTTAGCTTCTCTGTCTCTGGAACTGGCTAATTAGCTAGCTACCTTGTCCAATTCAGACTGACTCGCTAGCTAGCTAACTCCTGCTCTCCACCTGGTGAAGTAGTCTGAGGACTGAGGCAGAGGGACCGTGACCCAGCTCTGTCTGCTGTTGGGACTCATTTCCTGTAGCATGGAGGAATTAGCAAGGTAGCTAGCTAACTAGCCAGTCACTAAATGAGTCAAATTTATCAACTTAATCTTTCATCCACTCACTCTGGTCACAGCGTAGCAAAGAACAGCGCCATCACCAGATGAGGGACAACTTTGTTCACCTCATTTTCTGTGACAGCATGGAGGAATTAGCAAGCTAAGCTAGCTAAGTAGCCAGCCGTCCGACCATCAGGCTGGAGGTCAACAGCAGCGCTGTAAAGATAAACTGAGGGCGTATAAATCTTTGGATGTCTATAGTTAACTATCCTTCAATGAAGTCAGTCAAAAAGAGAGTCGGACAATATCAGAGAAGAGTTTCAGAGATGGAGAGACAGGGATGCTAGTAGTTTAGCCTTCTACTAACAGTAGCCAATGGCTCACGGCTGCTGTTAGCAGAATGCTAAATATTAGCATCATTTCCTCTCCATCTCTGGAAGGTTTCTCTGATGTTGTAGCTCTCTAGATCCTCCAATCACAGTTTGTCATCTCAAATGTTGATATCTGGATTCTGGCAGCCCACAACAGCAAGATGACATTTTAGATGAGGAGCTTTAGCCCACTGCTAGCATTAGCCTCCAGTCTTTAGTTAGCCTCCAGTCTTTAGTTAGCCTCCAGTCTTTAGTTAGCCTCCAGTCTTTGGTTAGCCTTCAGTCTTTAGTTCGCCTCCAGTCTTTAGTTCGCCTCCAGTCTTTAGTTAGCCTCCAGTCTTTGGTTAGCCTCCAGTCTTTAGTTAGCCTCCAGTCTTTAGTTAGCCTCCAGTCTTTAGTTAGCCTCCAGTCTTTGGTTAGCCTCCAGTCTTTAGTTAGCCTCCAGTCTTTAGTTAGCCTCCAGTCTTTAGTTAGCCTCCAGTCTTGGGTTAGCCTCCAGCTAACACTGGGACCTCATCACGGTGTCCACACTAACAGGTCTATAGTGACCTGTGGGAGGGAAATGAGAGCCTTCCTGACCTGATTACAGGGGGACAGTACAGGAAGCTGATCAGTGTGGTTCATAAGGAACTGACTCTGTGTTCAGAAACCAGAGTAAAAGTCTGACATTTCCACTGAAACATGAGGTTAAAATGGGCTGATGGTTCAAATCACCACCACTGGTGGGGGGCAGCCTCTCTGTTGGAGCCAGATGTGTGGAAACATCTGTATCAGATGTGTGTGTAGGGAGAGGTTGGTTGGAAAGCAGTTGGTGCAGCAGGATTATGGAGGCAGATGGGCTGGTCTGACACACTGAGTCACAGCGTTTATCTGACAGCGCCGAGCCAGGTGGTGATGGGAGCTGTTGTTCAAATAAAACTCGTTCAGCGCCACAGAACAGTCAGCAGACTCACTCATGTTTGTCTTCTATATGGTGCACAGGCTAAGATGAGCATCATATAGCAGTGGAGTCAGCACGCCTTGTTATTACATCAATACTGTCACCATCCTGGGTGCTGACTGCAGACCTTTTATGGTTTTTAGTATTGTGATCATGATTTGTTGTGATTGTTGTTAACTTGTCTACCACTAGACCATGTGGGAGGGGGGACAGTACAATCAGACACTTCTAGGGACTTTTACATTGTAAAATGTTTGCTTCTCAGCTTGTATGTAGTCAGAGATGTCCTGGAGTCAGATATATCAGGATCACCTAGTTTTATATGAAACCGGTATCTTCACTCTAGCTTTAACAGAATTTAAAACTGAGCCTGCTGACAGCTACCCGACAGTGAACTGAGACAGTGAACGCAGCACCATGGCGGCGACAGTAACTCTCACCTGGCCGTTCTAGCAGTGGCGTACCCGTCGCACAACGGACCCGATTGGTCCGTGGATTCAAACAGGGAACAACATGGCGGCCTGCTGGTAAACTTCCTGTTATTCCTTCTAAGTGATCCATGAAAATCAGAACGTTTGAAGACAGAAACAGGAGATGATGTCACTGCTGGATCTGGTTTCATGTAAGAACTAGACCACTTTCACAGCTTGGTCCGAGTTCAGCGAGACGGACGCAGCAACAGCCAATGAGGAGGTTCCATTGGCCAACTTTTACGACTTCTGTATGCGTGCGACTGACCTGAGGATCAGAGAAGACTTCCTGGATGTTATTGATTGGTCCAACAGGAACGCCAGAGCCCTCAAACCTCCTCAGCCAATCAGCCGTGTTCTCCTGCACAAACCTGACCGAGAGAAATTCATTACTATCACCAGAAACAACTGGAGCTGTCTGTTCTAAATTAAAGGTAGATTAGTCCAGTATTACTAATAACTGTCATCATGTACTGTGTGTACCTCTGTGACAGCGTGAGCAGCAGCTGTTTGCGGTTCTGGACTCTCAGCTTGTTGGTTTTGTACTCTGGTTGGTCTGTGAGCTCCATCAGCTGCAGAACCTGCAAACATGCATTTAATATTTCACTTTAATAAGGACTGAACCCCTTTCAAATAATCAGAGATGAAAATATGGATTTTCAGTGAGGTTTTCTTTTCAAAGTTTTCATTAGGAGTTAGTTATTATTACTGGGTCAATAAAGCTTTAAGTGGGGCCAGCTCTTATTTGGTTTTCTACATCTACTGATGTTCAAACCAAATATGTATTTGGAATATTGATTGTTGCTTCTATAAAAACAATGACACTGATACCCATCATTAGAGGACTGGTGATTTATGAAATATTTGTAATGGAAAAAATCTCTAATTCAATGAGACTTCAGACTTTGACAGTGTGTAACGTAAATATTTCTTTACTTTCTCTAACTGTAAGTTTTATTATTATTATTATTATTATTATTTAAACACCCCGTGTTTTACTTCTGTCTTCTATATTTGTGTTTTATAATTTCATTTTTTTTATTTTTTTGGGAAAAATCCTTAAAATAAAAATAAATAAGTAAATAAATAAAAACAAATAAGTAAAAGTCCGTCATGTGATAGGAACAAATATTTTCACTGGGTGTTTCTGATGAGTCAGATAGTCCTGTAGACTCCTCTTCCTCCTCCTTTTCTTCCTCCTCTTCCTCCTCCTGCTGCTGCTCCTCCTCCTCCTCTTCCTCCTCCTTCTCATCCTCCTCTTCCTCCTCCTGCTGCTGCTCCTCCTCCTCCTCTTCCTCCTCCTCCTCTTCCTCCTCCTGCTGCTGCTCCTCCTCCTCCTCTTCCTCCTCCTTCTCTCCTCCTCTTCCTCCTCCTTGCTGCTGCTCCTCCTCCTCCTCTTCTTCTTCTTCTTCTTCCTCCTCCTCTTCTTCCTCTTCTTCTTCCTCCTCCTCTTCTTCCTCCTCCTCTTCTTCCTCTTCTTCTTCCTCCTCCTCCTCTTCTTCCTCCTCCTCTCTTCCTCTTCTTCTTCCTCCTCCTCCTCTTCTTCCTCCTCCTCCTCCTCTTCTTCCTCCTCCTCTTCTTCCTCTTCTTCTACCTCCTCCTCCTCTTCTTCCTCCTCCTCCTCCTCCTGCTGCTCCTCCTCCTCCTCTTCCTTCTCCTCCTCCTCTTCCTCTACCTCCTCCGCCTTCTCTTCCTCTACCTCCTCCTCTTTCTCCTCCTTCTCTTCCTCCTCCTCCTCCTCTTCTTCCTCCTCCTCTTCTTCCTCTTCCTCTACCTCCTCCGCCTTCTCTTCCTCTACCTCCTCCTCTTTCTCCTCCTTCTCCTGCTCCTCCTCCTCCTCTTCTTCCTCCTCCTCTTCTTCCTCCTCTTCTTCTTCTCTCTTCTTCCTCCTCCTCATCCTCCTCCTGCTGCTGCTGCTCCTCCTCCTCTTCTTCCTCCTCCTCTTCTTCCTCCTCCTCCTCTTCTTCCTCTTCTTCTAACTCCTCCTCCTCTTCTTCCTCCTCCTCCTCCTCCTCCTGCTGCTGCTCCTCCTCCTCTTCCTTCTCCTCCTCCTCTTCCTCTACCTCCTCCGCCTTCTCTTCCTCCTCCTCCTCCTTCTCTTCCTCCTCCTCCTCTTCCTCTACCTCCTTCTCCTCCTCCTCCTCCTCTTCCTCTACCTCCTCCTCCTCCTCTTCCTCCTCCTCCTCCTCTTCCTCTACCTCCTCCTCCTTCTTTCCTCCTCTTCTTCCTCCTCCTCCTCCTCTTCTCTCCTCCTCCTCCTCCTCCTCCTCCTCCTCTTCCTCTACCTCCTTCTCTTTCTCCTCCTCCTCCTTCTCTTCCTCCTCCTCCTCTTCCTCTACCTCCTCCTCCTCCTCCTCTTCCTCCTTCTCTTCCTCCTCCTCCTCCTTCTCTTCCTCCTCCTCCTCTTCCTCTACCTCCTCCTCCTCCTTCTCTTCCTCCTCCTCCTCCTCTCTACCTCCTTCTCCTCCTCCTCCTCCTCTTCCTCCTCCTCTTCTTCTTCTACCTCCTCCTCCTCCTCCTCTTCTTCTTTCTCTTCCTCCTCCTCCTCCTTCTCTTCCTCCTCCTCCTCTTCCTCTACCTCCTCCTCTTCCTCTACCTCCTCCTCCTCCTCTTCCTCTACCTCCTCCTCCTTCTCTTCCTCCTCCTCCTCTTCCTCTACCTCCTTCTCCTCCTCCTCCTCCTCTTCCTCCTACCTCCTCCTCTTCCTCCTTCCTCCTTCTCCTCCTCCTCCTCCTCTTCCTCCTCCTCCTCTTCCTCTACCTCCTCCTCCTCCTCCTCCTCCTCTTCCTCCTCCTCCTCCTCCTCCTCCTCCTCTTCCTCCTTCTCTTCCTCCTCCTCCTCCTCCTCCTTTCCTCCTCCTCCTCTTCCTCTACCTCCTCCTCCTCTTCCTCCTCCTCCTCTTCCTCCTCCTCCTCTTCCTCTACCTCCTCCTCCTCCTCCTCTTCCTCCTCTTCTTCCTCCTCCTCCTCCTTCTCCTCCTCCTCCTCCTCTTCCTCTACCTCCTCCTCCTCCTCTTCCTCTACCTCCTTCTCTTCCTCCTCCTCCTCCTCCTCCTCTTCCTCCTCCTCCTCTTCCTCTACCTCCTCCTCCTCTTCCTCCTCCTCCTCTTCCTCTACCTCCTCCTCCTCTTCCTCTACCTCCTTCTCCTCCTCCTCTTCCTCCTCCTCCTCCATGACGGGAGATGAAGAGAACTCGTGGTTGTTCTTCATCATGATGAATGCTGTAGTACCAGTCACCCCTGTCCCTGACCCTGACCGGTCCAGACCAGAACAGCCCCACCGGCGGAGCTCTGCTCCCCCACCAGCTTCTGTGTGTTGAAGGACAGAAGCTGAACAGCAGGTACCACTGATTTAAAGTTACGACACGTTCAGGCTCTAAGGTGAGAATTGGTCAAAGGTAAATTCTAACGTCATCATGATGTGTTCAAATGTCATGTAGAAACTTGAATCAATCCAGTTTGAAGGGGATGTTTTCAAAGCAATATAACATAGATAACAGAGAGAATTATGAGCTGGTTAAATTCCTACAAAAACAGTATGACAACTGGAATAAAGGAGTGAATGATGCTGAAGTGCATGATGGGATTTATTGTTTTACTTTTGTTTTTAACATGGTACTGAGAATCATTGAATTTCACTGGCACTGGTATCAACTACTAAAGGACTGGTGTTGTGACATCCCTCGTGGAGGTCTGTGGGAACTAACAAAACATTCAACACTTGGTTAATGTGTTATATTAATAATAATAATAATAATAATAAATGTGCTACTGAGGAATCAAAAGGCACAGTGAAAATGTTGGGTGCACCTAAATGAAAAAGTTGGGAGCACCGGTGAAACCAATGCAAACAGTCAGTCTGGAGCCCTGCATGTATGTATTTATTGTATGTATGTATATGTATCTGTAAATTTCCCCACTGTGGGACTAATAAAGGAATATCTTATATCTGCAGGTACTAGCTCTGATAAAATAGGAAATTTAAACTTTGACTCTCCAAAACAACGACACATGGTGATTTTGGGGCAAATACTGATCACAACATGTAGCTGTTAAATACTACCACAGTGTGTGTGTGTGCTGGTAAAGTGACTCACTTGACAGACTTTGACAAACTGCTTGTCGTTGCCTGCAGCCACCACGATGTGTCCATCTCTGGTTGTGAAGGCCTGAAACAGAGACGAGAGCCGTCAGACGTCTTCAACACGTCACCTGGATACCTGGACGGAACAAGACATCCAGACACGGAGCACCGCTGGATCAGCTTTTCTGATTTAACCTGTTGAGGAACTCATTGCACTGATCAATCAATGATCTTCACCGCAGACTGAACCTTCTGGTACTTTCAGAATTTCTACCACCCCGCTGTCGGGGTGTAAAAAGGCTCCACGAAATATCCCTGAAACGAATCAAAATACTCTCCTCGCCCTTGTTGATGAACGTACAGTTGAAGCTGTGGTGTTGTGTGTGTTTGAGCAATCAGCAACAATCATCACCACAAACCCCGCCCTGAAAGTTCTGGTACTTTCAGGACTAAAAAGGCTCCGTAAAAGGTCCCAAAAACTCAGTTTAGACTCTGGTCCCTGAAGTGCAATGAATTCCTCATAAGGTTCCTAGTTCTGGGGGAAACTGGAACCGGGCTCGAGCTCTTCATTTAGCTCTCAGCGTGTACCGGACTGATGCATTTAACTTTAAAACGTACAAACTGTGGCAGTAGCTCAGTCTGTAGGGAGCTGGCTTGGGAACCACCGGTTCAAGTCCCGACATGGACCAAGAACTGAGTGTGAACTGGTAGCTAGAGAAGTGCCAGTTTACCGAGTCTGCCGAGGTGCCCCTGAGCAAGGCACCAAACCCCCAACTGCTCGGGGCGCTTGTCAGGAGCAGCCCCCTCACTCTGACATCTCTCCATTGATGCATGAGCATGTGTGTGTTCAGGTCTGCATGTACTGTGTATAAGTTAACAACAGTGAAAACACTGAATTTCCCCTCGTGGGACTAATAAAGGTTGTTGTTGTTGTTCTTCTTCTTCTAAACTTTCTTGCAGGGGAGTCTGTCCTCAGATAATGAATCAAAATACACTTCTTGCCCTTCCTGTCGACCAGTCCTCAAAAGGGGAACTAGGAACCTTTATTTTGAGTTTTATTTAATTTCGACGTAACGTAACCCTCGACCACCGGCCTGGGATCGCCTCAGATCCCCCAGTCAGAGCTGTTAATGTGGCCCAGGAAGGAGAAGGTTGGAAGTTTGGGGTCCCCCTGATGGAGCTGTTGTTGACCCTGGATAAGAGGCTGATGATGAGTGAGTGAGTGAGTGAGTGAGTGAACCAAAAACCGTGACCCCAAACCGTGATATGAGCCCAACCATGACTTTTATGCACCGTCCCGCCCCTACTACATAAACCAAAATACACCTGGATGATGGAGCACCGCGTTGATTCCTCCCAGCAGGTAGAAGTGAAGTTATCTGGTTAAACAGCAGGTTCTGAGCGTTCATCTGCATTTGATCTCAGAGTCCCAGATGAGACTTAAAGGACGTTTAATAAGCCGAAGCACGCCTGGGGAAAGCTGTCTTCTTTATCTCTCTGTACTTTCTCCTCCTCTTCCTCTTTCTCTCTCACAATTGCTTGTAATAAAAACTGGTGGCCACATGAATGGAGGACAAGAACGGCTGTCATGCATCTCACACACACACCAGTGACCACATCCCACTGCTGTGTGCTGTGCACTCAGACCACTAACCCTTTAGTCACACCGCCCTCGGCGCTCCGCCCAGACCGCCGCCTGGCTTTCATCCCGGCCCTCGGGGAGCTGTGGGTAACACGGCTCCACCGGGGGACTGCGACGGGACGTTCATCCGCAAAACCCCAACCGGTCCTCGGAGAGGGCAGGCGGTGCGGTCGGGCCGACTTCTGTCCCCCAACAAAACTGTCAAAGAACTGAAGTTCAGTGTTTCATATCTACATCTCTGCAGCTCTACAGAGCTCTGCTTCGGTTTCCTGTCTGCTTTAGCAGCTGCAGATATTCCCCTCAGGAGCTGGTGGAGACCAAAAACAGAGCTAAAAGAGACAGAATATAGGACTAGCATTCATGACCTGTCCCTCTGTGTTTTGATGGGTTGACTTCAGTACAGTGTGGGGATGTCACAACACCAGAAAGTAGTAGACGATACCACTACCAGTGAACTTGCACAATTCAACACCAACCTGATACCGCGCTAAAAACAAAGTAAATGTACTTCAACAGCCACTCCTTTATTACCACTGTCATACCGGTTGTTGGTGGTAATTAAACAGGTCTAAATGCCCTCTCTGTTATCTACTATATATTACACAACATTGTTAAATACTTGATTCTGATTGGTCAATCACAGCATTCAGTCACTTTATTTTCTATCTGGATGTTTGAATTGAGGCATAAAATACAGCTAAAGTAAAAACTACTACTTCTTCTGATTAAATGATCTAAAATATGAGCTACTGCTATATAGTACTGCTATTACCACTACTGCTAATGTTACTACTGCTACTACCACTACTGCTACTGCCACTACTGCTACTACTACTACTACTGCTGCTACAATTACTACTGCTACTACTGCTACTACTGCTACTACCACTACTGCTACTGCCACTACTGCTACTACTACTGCTGCTACAATTACCACTGCTACTACTGCTACGTATACTACTGCTACTACCACTACTGCTAATTTAATACTGCTATTACCACTACTGCTAATGTTACTAATGCTACTACCACTACTCTAATGTTAATACTCTATTACCACTACTCTAATGTTACTAATCTACTACCACTACTCTACTCCACTACTCTACTACTACTACTACAATTACTACTCTACTATACTACTCTACTACTCTACTACTACTCTACTATACTACTACTCTACTCTACAATTACTACTGCTACTACTCTACTATACTACTCTACTATACTACTCTACTACTCTACTACTACTCTACTATACTACTACTCTACTCTACAATTACTACTACTACTACTGCTACTATGACTACTGCTACCATGACTACTGCTACTATGACTACTGCTACTATACTACTGCTACCGTTACTACTGCTACTATGACTACTGCTACTATGACTACTGCTACCGTTACTACTGCTACTAACCTACTTATATTACTACCACTACTGCTGCTGCAGGTTGTATTTCAGCTGTTCTGGCTCATGTTCAGCTTTCAGGAGTGCAGCGTCATGCATTTGTCTTTAAGATGTCTGTAATTTCAGCAGGAGATGCATTTTCTAGTTATAAAAGCATGATTACGCTGCAAACTGCTCTCGTGATGATGAACAGCGGTCCACCGTTGGTTTGGTCCACCCCGTTGGTTTGGTCCACCGTTGGTTTGGTCCACCGTTGGTTTGGTCCACCGTTGGTTTGACCGTTGGTTTGGTCCACCGTTGGTTTGGTCCACCGTTGGTTTGGTCCACCGTTGGTTTGACCGTTGGTTTGGTCCACCGTTGGTTTGACCGTTGGTTTGGTCCACCGTTGGTTTGGTCCACCGTTGGTTTGGTCCACCGTTGGTTTGGTCCACCGTTGGTTTGGTCCACCGTTGGTTTGGTCCACCGTTGGTTTGGTCCACCGTTGGTTTGGTCCATGTTGGTTTGGTCCACCGTTGGTTTGGTCCACCGTTGGTTTGGTCCAATGTTGGTTTGGTCCACCGTTGGTTTGGTCCACCGTTGGTTTGGTCCACCGGGTTTCCACCGTTGGTTTGGTCCACCGTTGGTTTGGTCCACCGTTGGTTTGGTCCACCGTTGGTTTGGTCCACCGTTGGTTTGGTCCACCGTTGGTTTGGTCCACCGTTGGTTTGGTCCACCGTTGGTTTGGTCCACCGTTGGTTTGGTCCAATGTTGGTTTGGTCCAATGTTGGTTTGGTCCACCGTTGGTTTGGTCCACCGTTGGTTTGGTCCACCGTTGGTTTGGTCCACCGTTGGTTTGATCCGTTGGTTTGGTCCACCGTTGGTTTGGTCCACCGTTGGTTTGGTCCACCGTTGGTTTGGTTCACCGTTGGTTTGGTTCACCGTTGGTTTGGTTCACCGTTGGTTTGGTCCACCGTTGGTTTGGTCCACCGTTGGTTTGGTCCACCGTTGGTTTGGTCCACCGTTGGTTTGGTCCACCGTTGGTTTGGTCCACCGTTGGTTTGGTCACCGTTGGTTTGGTCCACCGTTGGTTTGGCCCACCGTTGGTTTGGTTTACCGTTGGTTTGGTTCACCGTTGGTTTGGTCCACCGTTGGTTTGGTCCACCGTTGGTTTGGTCCACCGTTGGTTTGACCGTTGGTTTGGTCCACCGTTGGTTTGGTCCACCGTTGGTTTGGTCCACCGTTGGTTTGACCGTTGGTTTGGTCCACCGTTGGTTTGGTCCACCGTTGGTTTGGTCCACCGTTGGTTTGGTCCACCGTTGGTTTGGTCCACCGTTGGTTTGGTCCACCGTTGGTTTGGTCCAATGTTGGTTTGGTCCAATGTTGGTTTGGTCCACCGTTGGTTTGGTCCACCGTTGGTTTGGTCCAATGTTGGTTTGGTCCAATGTTGGTTTGGTCCACCGTTGGTTTGGTCCAATGTTGGTTTGGTCCACCGTTGGTTTGGTCCACCGTTGGTTTGGTCCACCGTTGGTTTGGCCACCGTTGGTTTGGCCACCGTTGGTTTGGTCCACCGTTGGTTTGGTTCACCGTTGGTTTGGTCCACCGTTGGTTTGGTCCACCGTTGGTTTGGTCCACCGTTGGTTTGGTCCACCGTTGGTTTGGTCCACCGTTGGTTTGGTCCACCGTTGGTTTGGTCCAATGTTGGTTTGACCGTTGGTTTGGTCCACCGTTGGTTTGGTCCACCGTTGGTTTGGTCCACCGTTGGTTTGGTCCACCGTTGGTTTGGTCCACCGTTGGTTTGGTCCACCGTTGGTTTGACCGTTGGTTTGGTCCACCGTTGGTTTGGTCCACCGTTGGTTTGGTCCACCGTTGGTTTGGTCC
>CAMQGK010000028.1:1020000-1057500 GCA_947000775.1 Pterois miles | reverse complement strand
AGCATGTCTGTATTCAGAGATGTCCTGAAGTCAAATCTATCAGGATCATTGTCAGGAATTATTGATTACAGTTTTTATCCATCAACCCAGAAATCAAAGAATAAAGACGTTTCCCTCACAGATTAGTGGGATTTTCTTTTTAATTTATCAGGGTCATGTAATGTTTTATACTCTGCTGAATATAATCCATCAGTCTGATTTCCATAGATGGATTCTGTAGATCCAGTTCCCTTTGTTAACACTTTATTTTGAAAAGCGGCCGTAGTCCCAGGTGTCTACTTCCTCTAACTCCTCCAAGGTGGTCTCTAGCTCTCCGTCAGCTCCGTTCTTTTCATGACTATGAAAATTGTAACAAAAAAGTGTAAAACAACTGAAAATACGCTTTATATTGTAGTTTCTTCAAAGTACCTCCTTTTGCTCTGATTACTGCTCCACACACTCTGCATCCTCTTGATGAGCTTCAAGAGGTCGTCACCTGAAATGGTCTCCACTTCACAGGTGAGCCCTGTCAGGTTTAATCAGGGGGATTTCTGGCCTTATAAATGGGGTTGGGACCATCAGAAGTCAGGTGGATACACAGCTGATAGTCCTGCTGAATAGACTGTTAGAATTTGGATTATGGCAGAAAAAAGCAGCTAAGTAAAGAAAAACGAGTGGCCATCATTACTTTAAGAAATGAAGGTCAGTCAGTCCCAAAAACTGGGAAAACTTTGAAAGTGTCCCCAAGTGCAGTCGCAAAAACCATCAAGCTCTACAAAGAAAGTGGCTCACATGAGGACCGCCCCAGGAAAGGAAGACCAGGAGTCACCTCTGCTGAGGAGGATCAGTTCATCCGAGTCACCGGCCTCAGAAATGGCAGGTTAACAGCAGCTCAGACTAGAGACCAGGTCAATGCCACACAGAGTTCTAGCAGCAGACACGTCTCTAGAACAACTGTTAAGAGGAGACTGTGTGAATCAGGCCTTCATGGTAGAATAGCTGCTAGGAAACCACTGCTAAGGACAGGCAACAAGCAGAGAGACTTGTTTGGGCTAAAGACCACCAGGAATGGACATTAGACCAGTGGAAATCTGGGCTTTGGTCTGATGAGTCCAGATCTGAGATCTTTGGTTCCAACCACCGTGTCTTTGTGGAACCAGAAAAGGTGAACGGATGGACTCTACATGCCTGGTTCCCACCGTGAAGCCTGGAGGAGGAGGTGTGATGGTGTGGGGGGGCTTTGCTGGTGACACTGTTGGGGATTTATTCAAACTGAAGGCCTACTGAACCAGCATGGCTACCACAGCATCTAGCAGCAGCATGCTATTCCATCCGGTCTGCGTTTAGTTGGACCATCATTTATTTTTCAACAGGACAATGACCCCAAACACACCTCCAGGCTGTGTGAGGGCTATTTGACCCAGAAGGAGAGTGATGGGGTGCTGGACCAGATGACCTGGCCTCCGCAGTCACCGGACCTGAACCCGATCCAGATGGTTTGGGGTGAGCTGGACCGCAGAGTGAAGACAAAAGGGCCAACAAGTGCTCAGCATCTCTGGGAACTCCTTCAAGACTGTTGGAGACCATTTCAGGTGACGACCTCTTGAACCTCATCAAGAGGATGCAGAGTGTGTGGAGCAGTAATCAGAGCAAAAAGAGGTACTTTGAAGAAACTACAATATCAGACATATTTTCAGTTGTTTCACACTTTTTTGTTAAGTACATATTTCCACATGTGTTAATTCATAGTTTTGATGCCTTCAGTGTGAATCTACAATTTTCATAGTCATGAAAATAAAGAAAACTCTTTGAATGAGAAGGTGTGTCCAAACTTTTGGTCTGTACTGTAAATGTCAGTATATGGAGCTCTACAGTCGTAGCGTCGGCCCGTCGGACCAAGGAGACGAGAGCGACGGCCGGCCGGACCGCACGTTACCGCCGTACGATGACGTTTCCCGTCCGTGACGGAGTTAGCGTGCAGCTTTAGCCGTGATGTCTAGCTCTGCTTTTCCAAAGTGTTTCCCTCCTTTACTGGATGTGTAGTGTTTACCAGGCTGGAATTAACATGGAGGGTGGAGGTCGGATCCACGCCCACCCTCCACCCTTTAATACTTTCTGAGGTTTGTTCTGGTTGATGGATACCGAACGGATATGACGTCACGGTACTCAGACTACCACAATAAAAGAGCTAACTTCCTTCTACCTCCATATAGACTCAGATGCAGTAGATATAGATATATGGATTCATCTATTTCAACAACATGTACAAAGCAGTAACCGGTTATTTCTTCCATGGTTGATGGAGGAAAGAAAAGTTGCTGGTATCTTTGGAGAGAAGATCTCAGCAGTCCATCTCAATAAATTCACTTTATTCTTGGTGTTAGCACAGCATCAGGAGTTTTGAGCTGTTTTGCCCGTTTTTGAATACTTCTGATTTTCCACCACATCAAAAATGTTTGCCATGCCAATGTTTGGTACCTTTTTTCAGACATCACCTATATGACCTCAGCATCATTGTTTCACTGTGACATACTGTCTCAACATATTGAACATACACACAGATGTTGTGAAGTGAACCCTGACACAGCACCTCCTGTCCTTGTGTGATGTGTGCCATAAAGACGGAGGTTACCTGATAAGGTACGATGCTCTCGTGGGCCGTCCCCCAGCGCCTCGCCTCCTTCCCTGCGTTCAGATAGTTAGCAGCAATATGGCTGAGACAGGAAACCTGAGAGGGAGGGAGGGAGGTGTTAAATGTGAGCTGTCATCAGTCTGCTGCTGGTGGAGGTCGTCGCTCACTCGTCACAACCACAAACTCTGCTCTCTTTCCTCCCAATGCTGCCGCCGCCAAACCGCTGGAAAACAAACCAGCAGCTCACCCTCGACCCTTCGCCGTCACTGGATTTACAAGCAGCTGAGAACCTGCGGACGGATTTCCACGACGCCCGGCGACCGGATGGGCCTCGAGGCTCGTCCCCAGCCAATCCCTGTCCCTCGTGTTTTCATCCACAGCTCTGAGGCTGCAGCAGCCATCACCAACACCTCATCACCACAAGCTGACATTCACGATCTTTACTCAGAGCGGCACGCGGTGAAACCTTGAAGTGCAGCAAAGAAAGAGAAACGGCCTCTCTTTCAGCAGCATTCACACCTCACACCTCTAAAGTGCTGCTGAAAACTCAACCTGGACCTCAGTGTTTCATTTATGCAGGAAATGAAGCTGTTCACAGATCCACAAACATCCAACATGACCGAATGATGAATGTTCTTATCTGAAATAAATACTCACAAAATATAACTATATATTAAACTACAACAATATAAACTCTAGTATCACAATATTTTGTATGGCAATACTGTATCAATAAACGGACGTCAAGTTTGATCTACTTTGTGAACAACAAATCTGTGTTGAAATCAGCAGGTTGACAGCTAGTTAACGTTAGCTGTTAGCTCCATGCAGGACTGTGCTGCTTACTGGCTAACAGCTAACGGCAACTAGCTCTGATCCTGTCAACTTCAACACAGGAGGACACATCGATTACATGATGCTGTCTACCCGGCATAACGTTACTCTGTCTGCCCGGTGTAACGTTACTCTGTCTGCCCGGCGTAACGTTACTCTGTCTGCCCGGCGTAACGTTACTCTGTCTGCCCGGTGTAACGTTACTCTGTCTGCCCGGCGTAACGTTACTCTGTCTGCCCGGCGTAACGTTACTCTGTCTGCCCGGCGTAACTTTACGCTGTCTGCCTGCCGTAACGTTACTCTGTCTGCCCGGCGTAACGTTACTCTGTCTGCCCGGCGTAACGTTACTCTGTCTGCCCGGTGTAACGATACTCTGTCTGCCTGCCGTAACGTTACTCTGCCCGGTGTAACGTTACTCTGTCTGCCCGGTGTAACATTACTCTGTCTGCCCGGTGTAACGTTACTCTGTCTGCCCGGTGTAACTTTACTCTGTCTGCCTGCCGTAACGTTACTCTGCCCGGTGTAACGTTACTCTGCCTGCCATAACGTTACTCTGTCTGCCTGCCGTAACGTTACTCTGCCCGGTGTAACGTTACTCTGTCTGCCCAGTGTAATGTTACTCTGTCTGCCTGCTGTAACATTACTCTGTCTGCCCGGCGTAACGTTACTCTGTCTGCCCGGTGTAACATTACTCTGTCTGCCTGCCGTAACGTTACTCTGCCCGGTGTAATGTTACTCTGTCTGCCCGGCGTAACGTTACTCTGTCTGCCCGGCGTAACGTTACTATGTCTGCCCGGTGTAACTTTACTCTGTCTGCCTGCCGTAACGTTACTCTGCCCGGTGTAACGTTACTCTGCCTGCCATAACGTTACTCTGTCTGCCTGTCGTAACGTTACTCTGCCCGGTGTAATGTTACTCTGTCTGCCCGGCGTAACGTTACTATGTCTGCCTGCCGTAACGTTACTCTGTCTGCCTGCCGTAACGTTACTCTGCCCGGTGTAATGTTACTCTGTCTGCCCGGTGTAACGTTACTCTGTCTGCCTGCCGTAACGTTACTCTGCCCGGTGTAATGTTACTCTGTCTGCCCGGCGTAACGTTACTATGTCTGCCCGGTGTAACGTTACTCTGTCTGCCTGCCGTAACGTTACTCTGCCCGGTGTAACGTTACTCTGTCTGCCCGGTGTAACGTTACTCTGTCTACCCGGCGTAATGTTACTCGCCAACTTCCTGTACCCTGCAATACCGGCTCGCGCTCCTTTAAGGTAGGCTGTTAAGGTGAACCAGCTTTTCTTCTTAAAGTGACAAGCCACTCCTCTGAGTTTTTTATTTAATTTTTTATATTTCTTTTAACCTTTCATCCGATCAGATAAAATTCTTAATGTGGGTTAAATGGTTAATTATTACCATCCCCAGCAGGTATCTGGTAATAACCCAAAGTCTAAGACTGGATCACCAACATTACTAAAGTTCATCCTGAGGGGAACATGAATGATAAACCATATTTCATCACAATCCATCCCATAATAGTTGTTGAGATGTTTCAGCCCAGACTGGACATTCTCCATTTGTTTCTGTTAGATATTAGGCTGCCGATCGATCCACGAAGAAGAGGACCACTGGGAAGGACAATGAGCAGCGAGCTCTGGTTTCATCACAACAGGAGACGCCCGCGGTGGAGGACGCTACGTTAAAGTCATATGACACGTTTCTGAACATTTCCTGAGAAAGCAGAGCATGATTAAAAGGGAGAAGAGGAGCAGCAGAAGATCAGAGGTGGTCGTAATACTTTAAAGGATGCTGACGTGATGGAGCAGAAACAGGGTTAATCAGATGGGTGGTTCTGTCAATCAGCACTGTTTAGAAACTGATATTATTCCCTGTTTTAAACTAACTACAGGCTGCATACAATGAGAGACGCTGGGCCGACTGAAGGACGGTGACACCACATGTGAGAGGACTTTGAAAGATGCTGCTGTCTTATTACAGTCTCTGACATGAGTCCAACGTGAGACTGAAGAGATCAATTACATGAGAATCACAGAATAAATCTGCAAACGTTCCTTCATGTGGTGAGAAGAAGCATCTGCTAACTGGGCAAAGTCTGGACTCTCAGAACCATGAAGACTTTTTCATCTTGGCGGATCCAAATGCTAGAATGAATTTCCCTACGGGGATTAATAAAGGTTCATCTTATCTTATCTTATCTTCTCTTAGAACGACATTTATTACTCATAATCCTGGGGGGGACACCGATCTGACTCCTACAGACAGAGCTGAAGTTTAACCCGTTCACACTCCCAACTCATCGGTCAGCGTCCCTCAGCCCCGCAAACCAACACACAGCGAACTCCTCCAGCGTTACTTTTGGACGGACCAAAGACGGCGTGTCAATGCACGCTTGTTATATGCATAGCGTCCTTTCAAAATAAACTTCCGTTTTCACAGGAAACACAATCACCAGGGTCCCACATTTGACCATGTTATGAGCATTTGGACAGTTAATACTTGAGATGAAAATTTGCACTAGAGGAAAACGCACAGAAATCGATAACTCCTTTCACCGCTGGAAGTCCCAAAATGGCGGACAACTCTGAAACTACGCTCTCCTTGCAGACACCGCAAGAGGAACTACAAACATCCAGGAAAGGGGTGCTGGCCGAGATGAAAGCTGAAATAGCTGCTTCACACCGGGAGATTAAGACAGACATAAGGTGAAGGGACCAAAGCAGATGTGCAGTCACTAGAGGACGAACTGTTGGGTGAGCTGACGGCACACAGCACAAGCAGAGGCAAACGCAAAATATGAGGGAATGTGACTCTGAGTGAAACCATGGACAACATTTTGGCATTGGAAAAAAACAACACATACAAACAAAAACCTGCCAGGAACTTCAATACGAGTATTTGGATCTAGGCAACACCACCATTTAGTTAGGGTTAGGAAACGGCCATAGTTGGGTTTACACTGGAATTAGTTGAAAGCCTGATTCGCCATCTTGGCTTTTGACGTCAGTATCCTGGTTTTTGGGCATCTCATCTTGGTTTTTGGTGTTATGATTACAGCTTTTCCAGGACCTGGTGTGGAGCTCCAGAGGTTTACAGCTGTTCCAGTGACCTCTGATTGGTTGGTAATGATAAGATTTCTCCTGACAGCAAGGAGCCGTCCACATGGTCTAGAGGCCTCATTGTTCATCTCTGGTTGGACCGCTCTGCGGTTGACGTGCCTGTGGTTGCAGCACTTCATGCAGGAATGCACCATGGGATATGGAGACGGGGAGAGGGGGATTGTGGGTATTTTATGTGTAGCAGCCCTGGGAGTCAGCCACAGAGATCGAGTTTTATGCATCTATCTGTCTCTGTAGATAGAATAGATAATAACACCTACTAGTGGGTGGAGCAGGGACCTACTGACCCACATCTGAGACTGAAACCACTGATAAGACCATCAGTGAGTGATGGATAACAGTCTGACTGACTGCTACTCCAATTCTGTTCCTCTTATATTTCATACCTTATGACGATGTCAGTTTAGAGCTTTTTACAGTATCATTTTAGAACTTTACAGGATGTCTTTTTAAAACTTTTTGTGATGTTATTTAATAAATTTTCGTGATGTCATTTTAGAACTTTTTATGATGCCATTTTGTAACATTTCATGATGTCATTCTATAACTTTTCACAATGTACTTTCAGAACTTTTCATGATGTCATTTTAGAATTTTTTATCATTATTTTAAACTTTTTGTGATGTCATTTCAGCACTTTTCGTGATGTCATTATTTCAGAACTTTTTGTGATGTCATTATTTCAGAACTTTTCGTGATGTCATTATTTTAGAACTTTTCGTGATGTCATTTTAGAAGTTGTGATAATGTCATTTAATAACTTTTTATGATGTCAATTTGGAATTTTTAGTGATGTCATTCTAGAACTCTTGAGTCACAAACAGGAACAAACATTTCTACCTACTTTTTGATATTTTATAGACCAAACGATTAACATAGAAAATAACATGCAGATTAATCAATAATGAAAACGATCATGAGCCATAAATTCTATAAATGTGACCTGCGGTCAGCTGTCAGTCATCGTTGTGGCTGTTATCTGTGTACTCATATAACACACACTGAGCAGTTACCTGTGAGGACAGCAGGTTGCAGTCGATGTGAACTCCCCTCCCCGTCTTGTGGCGCTGCAGCAGGGCAGCCATGACGGCTCCGTGTGCGTACAGCCCCGTCGCCAGGTCCGTCATGGCCACACCCGGACGCACTGGCTCACCATCCTGCCATGAAAAATGACAATGCAGTATTGCATTATGGGAGGTGAGGCTGAATGAGAAACAGCTTTAGAGGCTGTTGCTGTGTTTTTACTCATCTACATGAAGTAGGGCTGTCAATCAATTCAAATAAAAATAATTAATGACTGATAAAAAATCATCATTAATCACATTTTTATCTGATCTAAATGAACCTTAAAGGAGATCAGTCCAGTATTTAATCCTCTGATCAATATCTTAGTGGACTAATATGCTGCTTCATGTAAATGTATGTATATATTGATTATTGGAAATCAATGAACAACACTAATCAATGCCAGATAAAATAAAATAACATAAAATAAAACAGATGCTGACCTCTGGCCCGGTGATGTGCATCATCCCAGACACAGCGGAGGCGATGGAGTCGTATCCTGGACTCTGAGACTGAGGACCGGTCTGTCCATACCCTGAACACACACACACACACACACACACACACACACACACACACACACACACAGACACACACACACACACACACACACACACACACACACACAACCCCCACACACACACACACACACACACACACACACACACACACACACAGAGAGAGGCCAGACTCTGTTCATCTCATATCAAATTAAAAACTCTCCCAAAACTACTTTAAACATTAATCTTGTGAATTTCTCCACTGTGAGACTAATAAAGGAAGATCCAACACAGTGAAATAAAAGCTGTAGTGTCCACAGGACCATGTTTTCTCGTTCGTTGTCTCAGCTTTAAAGGACTCACAGATATTCTGTCTTTCAGGTGTTTTTCTGTCATTGCTGTCAGATGTTTCGTGAATGTTGAACAACAGGAAACCAGAGCAGGCAACACAGATGATACGTGTCAAGCATTAAAGAACTACAAGCAAGGTCTCAGCAAGATCACTTTCTGCTCCGGACGTCCTCATCAAGTCTTTAAATCCTTAATATCAGGGGCTCTGATGAGGTCAGGTTAGCACAGTAGGCTAATCAATAAGGTTCTGAATAACTGATCCAACTCCTGAAGGTCCTGAAGTTAAACTACATTAAATAACTGATCAGGAAGCAGTGACTCCTTGAACCGATGAGCCGGAGAGAAGAGCTAAAGACCAGACCTCTGTTTCAGCCTGGTTCTGATCGAGCTCTGATACGTAAAGAGGACTGAACGTTGAGATGAATCGTCTCTCTGCTGGTAGATTTTCATAGAAAACAGATAGAAGCAGCGAAGGAGATGAATGTAAGAGCGAACGGAGAGTTTGTAAAGTGATCAGCAGGAATATGAATACTGTTGAGTAACGACCAGCAGACATCGTAGTTTCTGCTCCTTCTGTTACAAACTGACAGGATTACATCAGTCCAGGAAGCATCCAGCTCGGTTTCAGACAGCCCAGGATGAAACCACGCTGTAAATCTGCCCAATGCAACCAGCTGCTGCTGCTTAATGAGGCCTCCTGGGTAATGTAGTTTTTTCTCTTAAAGGAAAAGAGGATGAGGAGGAGCGAAGGGAAACCAGAACAGTGGGAGTGATGAAGCTGGAACAGAGAGAAATGAAATCAAAGTGTTATCAGTCACTGGACGCACCATAAATGTGGCTCAGTTGGGGCCTACTACACCTACTACACTTGAAAGCAGCAGTTCTGACCCGTGAAACCGAATGAAACGTCACGTTCTGAACACAAACACAGCAGCCTCTTTAGGCTGAGGCAACACTTAGTTGAGTTAAGGGGGAAAGACGAATTCACTTAAATAAAGATTAAGGAAAACTACACTCACCTAAGCCCACTGGAGAATTGATGAAAATGATCAATAATCCTCCAAAATACCACATTAATACACCAAGACCTGGAGGACCACCATAGAAGAAGACCTGCTGGGATTTAGGATCAATCAGACATTTCTGTATTTTTCATTGATCGGATGTTGATCACTAGTGATGTGTGAAGGTCTCAGAAACCCCCTGATAGTCAGAGTAGCTAGTAGTAGTAGTAGTAGTAGTAGTAGTAGTCAGAGTAGCTAGTAGTAGTAGTAGTAGTAGTAGTAGTAGTAGTCAGAGTAGCTAGGAAAGACCCCATCCTCTGTAGTAGTAGTAGTAGTAGTAGTAGTAGTCAGAGTAGCTAGTAGTAGTAGTAGTAGTAGTAGTAGTAGTAGTAGGGCTGTGATTATCCTAGAGAGTAGTAGTAGTAGTAGTAGTAGTAGTCAGAGTAGCTAGTAGTAGTAGTAGTAGTAGTAGTAGGGCTGTGATTATCCTAGAGGTAGTAGTAGTAGTAGTAGTAGTAGTAGTAGTAGGGCTGTGATTATCCTAGAGGTAGTAGTAGTAGTAGTAGTAGTAGTAGTAGTAGTAGTAGTAGTAGAAGTAGTCAGAGTAGCTAGTAGTAGTAGTAGTAGTAGTAGTAGTCAGAGTAGTAGTAGTAGTAGCAGTAGTAGTAGTCAGTGTAGCTAGGAAAGACCCCATCCTCTGTAGTAGTAGTAGTAGTAGTAGTAGTAGTCAGTGTAGTAGTAGTAGTAGTAGTAGTAGTATCCTAGAGGTCACCACAGGTCATTGTATACAGTGATCAATGAAATGGCTCCTATGGGGACTAACATCATCACACATGGATCCAGGTGGACTCATTGATCCACCAGAGTCTCAGCTCTACACTGAGACCCAGTTTATGGGATTCAACACTGTTTATGGACCCAGTATGCAGAAATACTCAGATACACCATTGATTATCAAGTGTTCATGTCTGTAAAGGGGGCCTGGTGGGGACCCAGAGAACCCATTTACATCCACACATCTGGAGGTCAGAGGTCAGGGGACCCCTTTAAATATGGACATGTCAGTTTTAGCCAAGTGTACTGCTGAAAGCTGATCAGTTACAGGGCTGTTACAGCTAACGAGATCATAACTACTAACTACTACTAACTACTACTACATACTGGTCAGACTGAACATCCTCTTTGTTGACCTTTTTTTTTTTCACTCCTCCGGGCTTCCCCTGGTAACCGTGGTAACCGTGAGTGGTAACCCTGAGCCCTCGAGGACTCGAGGACTTGACGGCGTCTGTGTGTGGACGCTGGCATCGGGCCAAGCTAAGTGTCCTGATGTGGGTCTCATTCTGGTCCAGAACCACCACACACCCATCACTGCCGATCCACGTCCTCCGTCGGCTCAGTCCTACTCACACCAGCCAATCAAAATGGAGAGATGGAGAGACGAGATAAGAGGGCCGGAGGGCAGCTCAGGAAACACAGAGCTGAAGGGTGTCGTGCTGAGCGGCAGGAAATGAAGTGATCACAGAGTGTGTTTCTGGGCAGCTAAAGCCTCCATAAATCCAACGTGAAGCAGTGTGAAGCTCAGTCAGTGGCGTCAGTCACCGTGAGCAGACAGGAAGGTCGTCACTGTGGAGTCCAGCGACATCTAGTGGCTCCGTCAGGCTCCGTCAGGCTCCGTCAGGCACCTGCAGGCCTGAACCCGGGCCACACTGCACACATTCCCATGTTGTTCATGTCTTACAAATGTTTCACATAGTTCACTGAGAGTCTGACAAATTTTTAAATATTTTAACTACTAATTTTTGGACATTTTTTGAATGATTTTCACACTTCTGCATGTTTTTTTTCATGCTTTTAGGTTGTAAAAAGTAGTTACAAATACATATCATTTTGTTTAGTTTCCATATATTTTACTAATATTTTTCAAACGTTTCACATATTTTACGAATAATTTTCAGACATTTTTCACATATATCTGAATGATTTTCATACTTTTAGCTTTTCGCTGTTCCTAATTTTTCAAAATATATTTTAGAGAATTTTCAAATATTTTTTCACATTTCTCAATGTTTTTTCATGCTTTAAGCTTGTAGAAAGTCTTCTTTACAAGTAGATATTTTGTTTAGTTTTCATATTTTTAGCTAATATTTTTGTGACACTTTTCACAAATTGTTCATGTATTTTTAAAAAAATTCCAGATATTTTGCTAATAATTTGATTATATTTTTGGATAATTTTCATATATTTTACTAATATTTTACAGAATATTTGGGGGATATTTTGACATATTTTTTAGACAATTTTCACACATTTTTAAAAAGTTTTTCACATATCTTATTAATAATTTTATCTTCTATCTGAATGTTTTTCATGCTTTTAGCCTGTAGAAAGTCGTCTTTACTGACAGATGTTATTTTGTTTAGTGTTCACGTTACTGACTTTTTATATATTTTCCAGAAAATATTCACTTTTTTTTTTAATGTTTTTTTTTTATTTTTTCCACACGTTTGTTGTCATGACTCCTAAACCAACAAGTAACTAGTGAAAACACTGATGACAGTGGTTACATGTCAACCTGGTGAACCAGAAGCTGCTGATTCCTTCCTTAACGTCCACGTTCAGCTGAGCACCGGCTGTAATAACGCAGACTTTCTCACATGGATCTAATCCAGAGAGCGTCCACCCGTAAAGTGACGCCGCTCTCTGCAACCAGCGCAGCCTCTTCCCCATTAAACCCCACTCATCCCTGTTTCCACGGCACGCCGTGCAGCCGTTCCACATTATCCCGCCGCCACAACCGCCGCCAGCGGAGCCACTTCCTGCTGAGGAGGATGCAGCACCGCCTGTTAACTGTAATGGGCCTTTAAACGAGCGGCAGGTACGACCCGAACCACGACTCGTGAAGTGAGAGGAGATGAACGACTGTTTTCCACTGCAGACACTCTGCAGACCTGATTGTTAAACCCAGCAGTGATGCAGCTCACAGCCCTGAGCTGTTCATGGCTGCACATTTTCATACTTTAATCAGACTTTTCAGACATTTTACAAACAATTTTCAGATACGTTTTTAATGTTCTTTCAAGCTTTTAGCTTGTAGAAAGTCTTCTTTACTAATAGATGTTATTTGTGTTAAGTTTTAACGTATTTTACTGATATTTTTCAATTTTCACATATTTTCAGATATGTTTCACATATTTTTCTGACATAAATCTTCTCACATATTTTACTAAAAATGTTCATATATTTTGGGGATATTTTTAAAAATAATTTTTGTACCGGTAAATAATTACGATTTTTTTCACATATTTTACTAAAACTTTTAGAACTTTTTTAGATATTTTTCACATATTTCTGAATAATCTTTCATGTTTTTTTCCAAACTGTGGGCACGCTGACTGTATTAATATACTGACTATAAGGATGTATATACATATACAATATATACATATATACTGTATAGCATGGCAGTGTCATCAGAAACCTCCATCAGGTCACCGTGTGGGAAAAAGGTTTTAGAAGGACTTGAAGGGAACAACGACTTTTGATGCTCAGACTTTGACTAAAATGTAACAGCTGGATCTGATACAGGAGATAAATAAAATCACGGAGTGTCCCTTTAATGTCGGTCGGTACCTGATATGGAGCAGTAGATGAGCTGTGGGTTCGCTCTGCTCAGCTGCTCGTATCCTAAACCCATCTGATGGAGTTTCCCTGGTAGGTAGTTTTCTACCAGCACGTCACACACTCCTGCAAGCTGACACACACACACACACACACACACACACACACACACACACGCACACACACACACATAAATACAGTGGATTTAATTCATCAGCACTGACTTTCATACTGTTTAAAGTGAGTGAAGTGCTTCCACAGAGCTGACTGTGTCCCGTCACACGTCTGAACGTCTGAATGCTAATTCATGCTTTCATCTTGTACAAAATCCTTTTAACTAATACCTGTCTGTTTAAGTTTTCACATATTTTATTTTATTTTCACATACTGTGTGTCTGAACTGTGTTTCATGGTTTTAACTTGCAGACCCCTTTGTTAATAGATATTTTGTTTAGTTTTCACATATTTTACTGATATTTAACTTTTTGGGGGGGATATTTTTCAGATATTTTCACATTTTTTACATATATTTTGGACATATGTTACTAAAAATATTCAGACAGTTTTAGGATACTTTTTGACATATTTTACAAATAATTTTCAGATATTTTTCAGATATTTTTCACATATTTTACTAATAATTTTCAGATATTTTTCACATATTTTACTAATAATTTTCAGATATTTTTCAGATATTT
The DNA here is from genome assembly GCA_947000775.1 of Pterois miles. Classification (NCBI taxonomy): domain Eukaryota; kingdom Metazoa; phylum Chordata; class Actinopteri; order Perciformes; family Scorpaenidae; genus Pterois; species Pterois miles. Next base: position 1,043,694 of record CAMQGK010000028.1, on the reverse strand, counting down.
TTCACATAATTTACTAATAATTTTCAGATATTTTTCACATATTTTACTAATAATTTTCAGATATTTTTCACATATTTTTCACATAATTTACAAATAATTTTCAGATATTTTTAACACATTTTTCACATATTTTACTAATAATTTTCAGACATTTTTAGATATTTTCACATGTTCTTCAGATAGTTACACATACATTTTGAATATGTTTTAGTATTGTTTAACATAAGTTACTCATAATTTTCAGACATTTTTCAAATATTTTTCTACATATTTCTGAATGATGTTTCCTCTTCATTAATAAGGGTTTTGTTTGGTTTTCACATATATTTGTCACATATGTCTGAATTTTGTTTCATGCTTTCAGCTTGTAGAAAGTCCTCTTTACTAATAAATATTCTTTTGTTTAGTTTTTATTTTACTGATATTTTTCAGACAATTTTCAAACAGTTTTCAGAGATTTTTACTATTTTTTCACATATTTTACTTCAGTTTTTGCACATTTTTTGGCTTGTTTTCACTGATATTTTTCACACATTTGTGGTTGCTTTTTTCATGTTTTTAGCATGTACAAAGTCCTCTTTACAAATTGCCACTTTGTTTAGTTTTCTCATATTTTACTGTTATTTTACTGATATTTTTCATACATTTGAGATTTTTTCAATATTTTGTTTTTAGATGTTATTCAGTTTATTGCATGGAGAACAAAATGCTGTCCAGTGGTTCAGTCACACTGACGGCTGAAACACTTCCTCGTCTCTCCACTTTTACACTGGATTTTAATTCTTGCACAGGAATATTGAACATATGACAAAAATGTTTCATCAAATCACAATATTAAAAACAGTCAAATGGATCATACCTCCTGAATGACGCTCGCTCCTCTGGGATGCTTCAGGTCCACAGAAATACTCTGAAATCAGAGAACCAATCACCACTGGATCAATATCAGCACTGACAGCATGGTACAGACCCACACACAAGGATTCATCTTCCTAAATATGAATCGTATCTTTTTCATATTATTAATCGTCGGGTTGATTTCTTTCCATATGAGCAGCCGCTTGTTTCAGTTCATCTCTATTATAAATCAACCTCCATATATTTTACTAATACTTTTCATTTTTCAGAGATTTTCACTTTGTTGAACCAAATTTTCAATTTGTGGACATTTTTCCAATATTTTGGAAAATTTCTTTTACATATTTTACTAATATTTTTTGGATATTTTTCACATATATTTCACACAATTTTCACATATTTGTCAGACATTTTCCCTGATTATTTTGACATTTTTCTGATATTTTTGAATATTTTTTTCACATATTTACTAATAATTTTGGGGGCATACTTGTCTAATAATCTTTGGACATATTTAATTCATATATATTAATAATATAATAATAGTGAATATATTTTTAATATTGATATTAATCATATTTGGGGTTTTTGATATTTTATTATTGTTATTTTCTGCTATTTTTCATGTTTTTTGATATTTTACACATATTTTTCAGATATTTTTTACATATGTTTGAATACTGTTTCACACTTTAAGCTTGTAGAAAATCCTCTTTACTAATAAATGTTATTTTGTTTAGTTTTCACGTATTTTACTGATTATCTTTTGTTATAGTTTTGTTATATATAGTTAAGTTTTTCACACATTTTTGCAGATGTAACTGACAAAGCTCCCTTTAAGGTTGCATTTAATCACGATTAACTACGGACAATCCTGTGATAAATTGTGATTAAATATGTGTATTGATCGATCGACCAAACAGTGACATATTTAAAGTGATATCCACCGTGATCGAGCAGTCGGACGGAGTCGTCCTCCTCAAACTGAGAACACACACTTACTTTCTTGTTTCGGTTGACGCTGAGGAAATAGGCGCTCTCGGCTGCGACAAACGGCGGACCCCAGGCTCTGGTGTCATCACCTGCACCTGGTCAACAACAGCACGCTCCGACTGTCACGACAGGAAGTTGCTGGAATAAGGCGAGACACAAGGAGACTCTGACTCACCTGGTCGCTCCACTTTGATCACCTCAGCTCCCAGATCTCCCAGTATCATGGTGGCGAAGGGCCCGGCCAGCACTCTGCACACACCACTCAGTGAGTCACCTGAATGTGACCATCAGCTCTGAACAGTACTGCACACTGCTCCTCTCACCTGGTCAGGTCCAGCACTCTGACGCCCTCCAGCGGTCCACCGACTCCTCCTGTTAAACAGATAATCTGTGAGGTGGACCACGGTACACTGCAGTGGACTACACACATATCTGTGTGTGTGTGTGTGTGCTTTTAGCTTATAAAAAGTCTTCTTTACTAATAGATGCTATTTTGTTTAGCTGTCACATATTTTACTAATATTTCGTCAGACATTTTTCACATATATTTTGAATTTTTTTTTACTTTCTTTATGATTTTATTTTTATTTCTTTAACTAATATAGTTTCATTTTTTTCAGTTTTTTACTAATAATATAGAAAGTCCTCGAGTACGAGTAGATGTTGTTTTGGTTCGTTTTCAAATTTTGTTTCGCATACTAAACTAATATTTTCCCATTTTTTAGTGATAATTATTATTATTATTATATAGAATTATATATTCTGCATATTTGTCACACTTTAAAGAGAAAGAAAGAAAGAAAGATATTCCTTTATTAGTCCCACAGTGGGGAAATTCAGTTTTACACTCTGTTGTTCACAGTACATATACATGTCAATGGAGAGATGTCAGAGTGAGGGGGCTGCTCCTGACAAGCGCCCAGAGCAGTTGGGGGTTTGGTGCCTTGCTCAGGGGCACCTCGGCAGTGCCCAAGAGGTAAACTGGCACCTCTCCAGCAACCAGTTGGTCTTGGTCCATGGGGGATTTGAACCCGGGTCCTCCACATCCTAACCCAAGTCCTTACGGACTGAGCTACTGCCGCCCCAAATGTTTCATGTTTCAGATCATCAAACAAATTTTAATATTAGACCATTTTATTTATTAAGGGGAAAAAAGCTATCCAGACCTACCTGGCCCAGTGTGAAACAGTAATCGCCTCCTTGTTAAATCTTAAATTCACTGTGATTAACCACTTTTGTTGGAAAGCTGAGTTCAGTTGCAGCAGCTCCACCCAGACCTGATCACTGCCAGACCTGCTGGATCAATAAATCACCTCAATAGAAGCTGTCTGACGAAGTGAAGGAGGCTGAAAGATCTCAGACAGCAGCTCATTAAAGTCACGATTCGGCTCACGGTTTGAGGTCACAGAATTCAGTTCGGTACATTTCTGGTACAACAAGGAGGCCGATTTCAGTTTGAACAGATTTTCATTTATTTGCCAAACTAAGTCGACTGTTTGCCTGAATAGCAGCAGACGAGGCGAACATGAGGAACAAGATAAGATAAGATAAGATATTCCTTTATTAGTCCCACAGTGGAGAAATTACAAGAGCTACTGTGTTATTTAAAGATAATTAATAAATAAAAACTAATTATAGGCTCAGGCCATCAACATAAAGAGCATCAGGGCAGCCAGCAGTAGACCTTTTAAATAACAGTAACAGATGTCTCTATATTCCCTGATATTTAAATAATAATAATAATAATATAAACACTCAGAGGCTCAGACCATCAACATAAACCAAACACCCTGATCCAGATCTGCTCTGTTCATCCTGTCTTCATGTCCTCCTGCTAGAAGACCAGTTTGTCCTCATTCAGCCTGGACGTCCGTCCGTCTGCAGTCGGAGCTTCGTGGTCTGGTGGACTCTTCTGTCACGGTTCATCGTGGTGTCTGTTCGTACAGTTCAGGATTTACTGTGGAGCTGATGAGTCTGTAGTAATAATAATACTAGTAATAACTAATAATCCAGGTTCCTCCAGGACTGTCTGGGTCTGCATGTAGAGGCTGGTTAATGCTGCTGGGAGGAGGAGTCGCTCCTTCCTCCCCGACTCTCTGCTCCTATCGACGGACACATCGGAGCGACGGCTCTGGAAATCAGTCGTCATATTGGAAGTATCGCCGCTAGCGTTAGCCACACAGTGGACATTTTATCCACCACTTTTTTCCCGCCACCGTCGTAACACCGACTCGGTAACGCGGCACAGCAGAGAGAAACGTCGCCGGTGGATCCTCTACCTGAACTTTATAGTGTCCTCGCTCCATTTCCTCAACCAATCACAGCCGGACTCTGCTCTTCATCAACGTCTCTGCCAACTGAGCCAATCACAACGCAGGACCTCAGCTTCAGTTACTGGCCAGGTGTTCTACCTCATGTTCCTGTCCACCGTGTCCCAGCCTCTTTCATAGGCCTTGATTTCTAGTGGGACAATAAACGGGAAGAAAAAATACACAATCGGCCTCATAACCGATTTCAGATGAACCGAACCATGACTACCCCATACATATATATGTGTGTGTGTATGTATATATATATATATATATATATATATATATATATATATATATATATATATATATATATATATATATATATATATATATATATATATATATACTTTTAGCTTGTAGAAAGTCCTCTTGAGTACAAGTAGATGTTATTTTACTTAGTTTTCAAATACTTCACGAATATTTTTTTCATATTTTAACAATTTTTACTAATAATTTTATACCTATATAATATATTATATGTATATCATATTTATATAAAATATATATAAATATTTATACAGTATATATGCTTTTAGCTAGTAGACATCCCTCTTTATTACTTTATTATACTAATTATTTATTAACTAGTGCTGTTCATATCTTGTTAATATATGTTTGTTTTTATATATATTAAAAGTACCTCCTAACTGTGAGACAGAGAGAGAGCAGAATATGAAAATACTCATGCCACGTACTAGTATGTCAAACTTGTACTTAAGTACAGTACTTCATGTACATGTACACCATGTAGTACACACAGCCAAGGAAGTGTACTATCAGTACTTTTTCCATGTAGCTGACACAGCCTGGTTTTACTTCAGTCAGGTTTTGAACGCAGGACTTGTACTTGAAGTGGAGTACTTCACAGTACTTTTACTGCGGTGAAGGACGTGAATCCTTCATCCAGCTTTAACGGAAAACACCGGGAGTCAGTGGCCCGCTGTTCAGCGTGCAGTTACCTTGGCTAACCTGGAGGAGCTGGACTTTGACCGGCAGCTGCTGGAAGTGAATGTAGCCGGTTAGTGGGAGCACCGTGCGACTAACCGGTTAAACTGATCGATAAAGTCCGTGTTCGGTGACTACTACTGCTGTTTTATCGATTAGCAGGCTAACGTTAGCCAGACACCGCTGCAGGCTAACGGCGCTGAGCGGCTAACGTTAGCCTGCTAGCTTTAGCTCCAGCGCGGTAACTTACCGGTCTGAGTGTGTGACAGCCGCCGCCCCCCCACCGGACAGGTCACCGGCGGACCCCTCCGTAGCCGCCAAGAGACACCGACCGGACAGAGAGCCGGGAAACGGTGTTTCAGCAGTCTGAAAGAAGAGGACATCTTCCCACCTGTTACCGTCAAGTTACAAGCACCTCCATGACACTTCCGGGCCTCGCTTTCAAAATAAGAGTCAGGATGACCATGTCATGTTTGTCGGAAATGTTTTTGCTGTTACCTCCTGTGGAGGACAACAGTCACAGAAACACTAATAAATCATTCAGGGTATTAATAACTAACAGTACAAAACAAATTGTATTCATAAAGGTGTTTACAAATTCATTGATTAACCCTGTGAGACTCCAGTAGGTTCAGTGCCAGATGAGTCCATCAGTAGGAGGTTAACCAAGGCTGCGAACTTGACCTCTGACCTCCAGATCTGTCAATGGCTGGAGCCCAGTCAGAGCTGGTTACCGTGGCCCAGGAGAGGGCTGTTAGGGGTCAGTATATCAGCTCCTTTCACTGTCTCTGTGTCTCTATAGAAACGGCATGTAAAATACCGTTGACCCTGCAAAGCTCAGGCCAAGCACTTTCTATTGAGTCAACACACACACACACACACACACACACACACAGCAGAATCAGCAGACACATCAGGATGAAGGGAAAGCGTCGAGGCAGCAGAAACCTTTAAAGCCCGGTCTTTTGTCCTCCGGACCGGGACCTCGCCCCTCGCTCGCCCCCCTGCCGTATAAATTGGGGTGTCCAACTTTTTCTCTGTTACACTGTGTGTGTGGTTGTGGGCCAGGTTGGACAACATCCAGTGGGAGAAAATGTCGCAGTACTCTGGAAAGGTGAGTAACACACCATGTGGTTTTAAAATGAGGCGTAGCACTCGCTGGATCATCTGGAGAGCGTGTTGACCACCAGGGTCCGGTGGGACAACCGGTGAAGTAGGGAGAAAGTCAGTCCCAGTTCAGGTCAAAACGTGGTGCAGAGTTTGATCAGCCAGGTCCACTTATCGCTGGACTGACTGACTCTGAGATGTTCCTGCTGTACTGATGTAGCTGTGAGAGGAAACACTTTATTTCTGTCACAGCTAATAATTACACTCATTCATTTTACCGCCACTAACGTCGTCAACACATTCACACAACCTGTGATTTTTAGGTTGTAGTGAACTCAGTGTAGACTGAAGATCCTGGTCTCATCTGAGACTGGAGGACCTGATGGATCCATCAGTACCAACCAGGTCATACTACTACTACTACTTCTACTACTACTACTACTACTACTACTACAGAGGATGGGGTCTTTCCTAGCTACTCTGACTACTTCTACTACTACTACTACTACTACTACTAGCTACTCTGACTACTACTACTACTACTACTACTACTACTACAGAGGATGGGGTCTTTCCTAGCTACTCTGACTACTACTACTACTACTACTACTACTACTACTACAGAGGATGGGGTCTTTCCTAGCTACACTGACTACTTCTACTACTACTACTACTACTACTACTACAGAGGATGGGGTCTTTCCTAGCTACTCTGACTACTTCTACTACTACTACTACTACTACTACTACTAGCTACTCTGACTACTTCTACTACTACTACTACTACTACTACTACTACTACTACTAGCTACTCTGACTACTTCTACTACTACTACTACTACTACTACCTCTAGGATAATCACAGCCTATACTACTACTACTACTACTACTACTAGCTACTCTGACTACTTCTACTACTACTACTACTACTACTACTACTACTACTACTACTACTACTAGCTACTCTGACTACTTCTACTACTACTACTACTACTACTACCTCTAGGATAATCACAGCCCTACTACTACTACTACTACTACTACTACTACTAGCTACTCTGACTACTTCTACTACTACTACTACTACTACAGAGGATGGGGTCTTTCCCAGCTACTCTGACTACTACTACTTCTACTACTACTACTACTACTACTACTACCTCTAGGATAATCACAGCCCTACTACTACTACTACTACTACTACTACCTCTAGGATAATCACAGCCCTACTACTACTACTACTACTACTACTACTACTAGCTACTCTGACTATCAGGGGGTTTCTGAGACCTTCACACATCACTAGTGATCAACATCCGATCAATGAAAAATACAGAAATGTCTGATTGATCCTAAATCCCAGCAGGTCTTCTTCTATGGTGGTCCTCCAGGTCTTGGTGTATTAATGTGGTATTTTGGAGGATTATTGATCATTTTCATGAATTCTCCAGTGGTAAAAAATGGTTCACTTTAGGACCAAATCTGTGGACCAACTGATGAGATCTAATAGAGCCTGAGGATGGACATCAGATACTAATATCATCATGGTAGAAACACTGATAGACTTTTACTCTTCATGGTTGTTTCTGATCAATAACTAGAACCAGGTGTTCACCACTTCTATGAGACATCTACTGCTGACCTGCTGTCTCCCCTAAAGCCCCCCTGGACCCCTAAAGAAGACTAGAACTGGTCTATTGTGGGTCTCAGAGGGTTAATCTTAATTAACAAATTTAAGTGATCACCAACAGTCCTAGTTTATGTCTAGTTGAGGATGACAGCATCTTTTCAGCACAGACCTCCTCAGACATCTTTACACTGAGAAATAAAACACAGACTTTTATGAACTCTCATCACTTTGCTTGGTTTTCCTCCAGATCACTTTCTACGAGGGGAAATGCTTCACCGGCAGGAAGCTGGAGGTCAGAGGAGACTGTGATAACTTCCAGGACCGCGGCTTCATGAACAGGTGAGACCAGAAACTCCGACCCGACGGAGTTTGTGCTCTTGGTTGACTTTGGGTCGGAAATCTCCTGACCTGAGAGAAGTGGGAGGGTTTTTCACTGACGTCCGGAGACAGCCGACGACTGCTGGCCACGAGGTCAGACTCACCGCGGATGGTGATGGACGACTCATGAAACACACATCACAACTCTGTGCTCGTCCTGATGGAGCTAATGTAAATGTTGAATAAATAAAGGACGCTATCTGAGAGCTTCGTTGTGATTTCAGGGTGAACTCCATCCGTGTGGAGAGCGGCGCTTGGATCTGCTACGACCACCCCGACTTCAAGGGCCAACAGTACATCCTGGAGCACGGAGAGTACCCAGAGTTCCAGAGGTGGAACTCCCACAACGACCACATGGGATCCTGCAAGCCCATCCGCATGGTAAACACCTGAGACCTGAATATTTAACCTTACTATTGTTTCATTAATTAAACCAAAAACCAAGATGGCGCCAACCAAAATGCTGAATCAAGGCTAAATTACAGCCGCCTATCAACCAATGTGTGACGTCGCCATGACACAAATTTTTCTGACTTTTTAACCGAAGGTAAAAACTGTAAAACATTTCCTGCAGTCTCAGAAACATTCTGACTAACTCTGCTGGCCGCCAGCAGCCCACAGACGACATTTAAAAACTGTGATTGTGATTCTTTTTATCTAATTTTAGTAAAACTGTTGGTATAAACAACACGATGAGCATAAAATCTAAGGAAAAGAAGTTGAATTTTCGATGCAAGCAGAAGGATCAACATTTACATTTATCACAGCAGTACTGTGAGAGGACACGTCTCATTGAAAATGAAAGTACTGGCTGAGTTAACTATTAACTCTCCTTCCTGTGTACACGGCCTCCCATGCTGCTCCACTGCTCCCTAAAAGCAGCTCACTTTATGGAGCTTGACAGAATCAGGAAATGACGTCTAGGTTTATGGTAATGTTCGATAAAATCACGTTGAGGAAAAGCATCATTAGCTGCTTTTGCAGGTGCTAAATGAGGAGCATTTCTGTTGCTTCCACACGGCTCTCAACATGGCTGACAGTGCTAACAGTGTTAAGGTGGTAACGGAGGGCGGGCGCTTCGCTTCCTCAGTGACGCTGTAACCGACCACGTGGACGAAGAACCTGCCGTTACCTGTGTCTGTTAAAAACTAACGTGTCCCCGTCTTCCTACCTGTCCGTCCGTCTGTCCGTCAGCATGGCGAGCACTACCGCATCGAGCTGTTCGAGGCCTGTAACTTCTCCGGTCAGTGCGTGGAGATCTGCGACGACTGCCCCTTCCTGCAGAGCCGAGGTTTCTCCAAGAACTGCATCAACTCCGTCAAGGTCTACGGAGACGGAGCGTGAGTTCAGCACACACAGATCCTCATCCTCAGCTGAAGCTCCAGAAGCCTCGTTACAGAAAAACAGCTCAGTGTTTGGCATATGTTAACGCGCCATGCAAAGATTCAATATCACCATACCTGATCACTTTTTAACAGTAGACATGAGGAAAAGGTGGATCAGACACCTCTGTGTCTCCATTTCAGTACAAAGTACAAACTAACATCACGAATTCTTCCTGGCCGCCGTCGGCCATGTTTGTTTCGGTTTTTAGTGGGACTCTTGTTGTTGATGAGCTCAGCTAGTTTATCAGTTGATCAGCTCACTAAATGTCATTCAATCAAATGTAGATAAGAAAGTTCACACCTGTAATGAGGCTCCTGGTTCTCAGATATGAAGATTTGCTGCTTTTGCTGATGATGGTGATGATGATGATGATGATGATGGTGATGATGATGGTGATGATGATGATGGTGATAATGATGGTGATGATGATGATGATGGTGATGATGATGGTGGTGATGATGATCGTGATGATGATGGTGATGATGGTGTGTGGTGTGTGTGTGTGTGTGTGTTGTGTTTTTTTTTTTATGATGGTGATAATTATGGTGATGATGATGATGATGGTGATGATGATAATGATGGTGATGATGATGATGATGGTGATAATGATGATGATGGTGATGATGATGATGATGATGATGATGGTGATGATAATGGTGATGATGATGGTGATGATGATAATGATGATGGTGATGTGATGATGGTGATGATAATGGTGATGATGATGATGATGGTGATGATGATGATGATGGTGATGATAATGGTGATGATGATGATGATGATAATGGTGATGATGATGATGATGGTGATGATGGTGATGATAATGGTGATGATGATGATGGTGATGATGATGGTGATGATGATGATGATGGTGATGATAATGGTGATGATGATGATGATAATGGTGATGATGATGATGATGATAATGGTGATGATGATGGTGATGATGATAATGATGATGGTGATGTGATGATGGTGATGATAATGGTGATGATGATGATGATAATGGTGATGATGATGATGATGATGATGATGGTGATGATAATGGTGATGATGATGATGGTGATGATGATGGTGATGATAATGGTGATGATGATGATGATGGTGATGATGGTGATGATAATGGTGATGATGATGATGGTGATGATGGTGATGATGATGATGATGGTGATATGATGATGATGGTGATATGATGATGATGACGATGACTCTGTCTCTGTGTGTTCAGCTGGGTGATGTACGAGGAGCCAAACTTCCGCGGTCGTATGTACATCGTGGAGCGTGGAGACTACTGCAGCCACAACGAGTGGCAGGCCCAGAACCCCAACATCCAGTCCATCCGCAGGGTCGTCAACTACTTCTAAACCCTCACCTCTGACCTCTGACCCCCCTCTAACTCCCTCTCCTCTACCTTCTTCCACCACTGTAATCATGTACAATAAATAAACTCAACTAAGATAAGAAAACAGTTTTTTTATCAAACACTTTGTGCGTGTGTTGTTTTGTGTGGTCACTAAATATTTCATTACTGAGGATGCAGAAACATTTCTCCCACTCTTCACAGCTGCACCGCCACACGCCACGGCATCAGTAGATGCATCAAACTTACTGACAGGTCTCATCTCCAGTGTGCTGACGGAGCATCGCAGCACGGAGACAATCGTGGTTTTCTCCTGAGAGCACTCAGCATCTGCATGTCCTCCCACACTGAGATACCAACAGTACGGTTTCTCTCCAGTATGAGCACTGCGAATCAACTTTATATGGTCACAGACACTCATGTAATAATTATATATGATTTAATAACTGTATATAGTCTCAGACTAATGGAGGCTTCAGATTCTTTATTGGCACCTTCAACATGAACACGACGTAATAGAAATAACATTTCTGTAGAAAAGGAGCTCTGAGTGAAACTATCTCAACATGGAGACAGTTTGAAACCATCACTGTGATTTTGTTTCCAGCTGAATTATTGCTGCCAAATGAAACCAAATGAATGTCAGAATTTCAGCTTTGGCACCCGACTGTCAACGTCTTTAACTTTATTGCTTCAAACGGCTACCAGAGGCTAACAGAGTGTGTCACACGGTGGGAGTGTGTCCTCGGCTCAGGTAGGACTTCATGGCGGCGATGAGCTCGCTCTCCTCCTCCAGCGTCAGGTCCAGGTAGTCCTCCTCGTGGCGAGAGATGTCCTCCAACACTTCCTTCACCAATTCGCTGTCCGCTGACAACAAATTCATTATTATTAGTAATTAATCCATCGTACAGAAGCCCTGAGACGCACCAGAGAAGAAAAATCTGGTGAAATAAGTTAATGTTATGGATAGAATAAGTACAGAAGTTAGGTGACAAATACGTCAACTACCTGGGGAGTTGGAGGAGGTGCTGGGCTCCTCAGAAGAGGTGGACATGGGACTGGAGGTGGAGGTGGAGGTGGAGGTGGAGGGCGGGGACAGGAGCTCTGGAGAGAGGACGCCCTGGTTGTCCAGCAGCAGCTGAGTCGCTGATTGGACGTCTCCACCCGTTAGTCTGAGCGCTGCTTCAGAGACGTCCCTCTCAAAACCCAAATACAACAACTGGAGAGACACAAAGGAGGACGGTGGACTTACTGAGGCCATCACAAAGACTCAGTCCTGAATCAGGACGGAGAGACAGCAGGGACATGATCACACTACTAGGACGGAGGACGCACCAGGACGGAACCTGCCACAATAAACAGGAAATGAATAAATAAATACATGACTTGATTAATAAATAAAGGTCAATAAGTGCAGCAAAAATATTAAAAATAAATGTAGCCATTCAGTAATTTATAAAATGTGACATAAATTGATATTTGTTTTAATTTGCTTCTTTATTATTATTATTCTTTGTATAATTCCCTTATTTACTTAATCTTCCATCAAATTTCCCCTTTTATTGATTCACATATATATTCATATTAATTTTTAAATGTATTTATTTTTTTATTTTTTGCAGTTATTTTTTATTTATTTTTGCATTTATTTTGTATGTATTTTTCATGCATTTTTTATATTTTTTATTTTTTATGTTTAAATGTGTGTATGTATTTGTCTATTTTATTGTAATAATGTATCACAGCTAACACTGCCTCAGCTACTGTATCAGAGCTAACGTTGCCTCAGCTACTGTATCAGAGCTAACACTGCCTCAGCTACTATATCAGAGCTAACGTTGCCTCAGCTACTGTATCAGAGCTAACACTGCCTCAGCTACTGTATCAGAGCTAACGTTGCCTCAGCTACTGTATCAGAGCTAACGTTGACTCAGCTACTGTATCAGCGCTAACGTTGCCTCAGCTAATGTATCAGAGCTAACGTTGCCTCAGCTACTGTATCAGAGCTAACGTTGCCTCAGCTACTGTATCAGAGCTAACGTTGCCTCAGCTAATGTATCAGAGCTAACGTTGCCTCAGCTACTGTATCAGCGCTAACGTTGACTCAGCTACTGTATCAGAGCTAACGTTGCCTCAGCTACTGTATCAGAGCTAACGTTGCCTCAGCTACTGTATCAGAGCTAACGTTGCCTCAGCTACTGTATCAGAGCTAACTTTGACTCAGCTACTGTATCAGAGCTAACGTTGCCTCAGCTACTGTATCAGAGCTAACGTTGCCTCAGCTACTGTATCAGAGCTAACGTTGCCTCAGCTACTGTATCAGAGCTAACGTTGCCTCAGCTACTGTATCAGAGCTAACTTTGACTCAGCTACTGTATCAGAGCTAACGTTGACTCAGCTACTGTATCAGAGCTAACGTTGACTCAGCTACTGTATCAGAGCTAACTTTGACTCAGCTACTGTATCACAGCTAACGTTGACTCAGCTACTGTATCAGCGCTAACGTTGACTCAGCTACTGTATCACAGCTAACTTTGAGTCAGCTAATGTATCAGAGCTAACGTTGACTCAGCTACTGTATCAGAGCTAACTTTGACTCAGCTACTGTATCACAGCTAACGTTGACTCAGCTACTGTATCAGCGCTAACGTTGACTCAACTACTGTATCACAGCTAACTTTGACTCAGCTACTGTATCAGCGCTAACGTTGACTCAGCTACTGTATCACAGCTAACTTTGACTCAGCTACTGTATCAGAGCTAACGTTGACTCAGCTACTGTATCAGAGCTAACGTTGACTCAGCTACTGTATCAGCGCTAACGTTGACTCAGCTACTGTATCAGAGCTAACGTTGACTCAGCTACTGTATCAGAGCTAACATTGACTCAGCTACTGTATCAGAGCTAACGTTGACTCAGCTACTGTATCACAGCTAACGTTGACTCAGCTACTGTATCAGAGCTAACGTTGACTCAGCTACTGTATCAGAGCTAACGTTGACTCAGCTACTGTATCAGAGCTAACATTGACTCAGTTACTGTATCACAGCTAACTTTGACTCAGCTACTGTATCACAGCTAACTTTGACTCAGCTACTGTATCAGAGCTAACATTGACTCAGCTACTGTATCAGAGCTAACGTTGACTCAGCTAATGTATCACAGCTAACGTTGACTCAGCTACTGTATCAGCGCTAACGTTGACTCAGCTAATGTATCACAGCTAACACTGCCTCAGCTACTGTATCAGAGCTAACATTGACTCAGCTACTGTATCAGAGCTAACGTTGACTCAGCTACTGTATCAGAGCTAACGTTGACTCAGCTACTGTATCACAGCTAACTTTGACTCAGCTACTGTATCAGAGCTAACATTGACTCAGCTACTGTATCACAGCTAACTTTGACTCAGCTACTGTATCACAGCTAACGTTGACTCAGCTAATGTATCAGAGCTAACGTTGACTCAGCTACTGTATCACAGCTAACTTTGACTCAGCTACTGTATCACAGCTAACGTTGACTCAGCTAATGTATTACAGCTAACTTTGACTCAGCTACTGTATCACAGCTAAGATTGACTCAGCTACTGTATCACAGCTAACGTTGACTCAGCTAATGTATTACAGCTAACTTTGACTCAGCTACTGTATCACAGCTAACATTGACTCAGCTACTGTATCAGAGCTAACGTTGACTCAGCTAATGTATCACAGCTAACTTTGACTCAGCTAATGTAGCACAGCTAACGTTGACTCAGCTAATGTATTATAGCTAACGTTGACTCAGCTACTGTATCAGAGCTAACGTTGACTCAGCTACTGTATCACAGCTAACGTTGACTCAGCTAATGTATCACAGCTAACGTTGACTCAGCTAATGTATCACAGCTAACTTTGAGTCAGCTAATGTATCACAGCTAACTTTGAGTCAGCTAATGTATCACAGCTAACGTTGACTCAGCTAATGTATCACAGCTAACTTTGAGTCAGCTAATGTATCACAGCTAACTTTGAGTCAGCTAATGTATCACAGCTAACACTGCCTCAGCTAAAATTGACTCAGCCAGTACTAGCATTCACATTCTTCATAGCCTTACTGATTAGCTTACCTTAGTTGGCATTCTGCTAACCAGCCCTTTAAAAAGAGCTGTTAACTTTACCTGCTCCACCTTCTCTGGAGTCTCCGCCCCCTCTGTTAACTTTACCTGCTCCACCTTCTCTGGAGTCTCCGGCCCCTCTGTTAACTTTACCTGCTCCACCTTCTCTGGAGTCTCCGCCCCCTCTGTTAACTTTACCTGCTCCACCTTCTCTGGAGTCTCCGCCCCCTCTGTTAACTTTACCTGCTCCACCTTCTCTGGAGTCTCCGGCCCCTCTGTTAACTTTACCTGCTCCACCTTCTCTGGAGTCTCCGCCCCCTCTGTTAACTTTACCTGCTCCACCTTCTCTGGAGTCTCCGCCCCCTCTGTTAACTTTACCTGCTCCACCTTCTCTGGAGTCGCCGCCCCCTCTGTGTTGTTGTTGGTGGCCTCAGCAGCTTGACTGGAGTCCAGGAGGATCTGAACACAACACAAGCTTTCAGTCCTACGTTAGGTTTTACACCGCCTCCTGTCTGCCTTCCCTCTCAGTGACTGAACAAGTATTGGTATCGTTTACTGCAGTAAAAGTACTGATACCACACTGTGAAAGTACTGCTCAGAGACGGGTACTGACTGCGTAGGCTCTGTTGGCGTCTCCGTCGGCGTGGTGCAGTGCTCTGGCGGCGTCTCTCTTGGAGTAGCCCATCTCTGTGAGGGTGGAGATGGCCTCCATCCTCCTGGTCCTCTTCTGCCTCTCCCTCTGCTTCAGCTCCTCTCGCTCCTGGTCCACACAGCACAGATACAGTGAATACATCCAGTTGGATGGGTTCAATGAGCTTCTCTTGTCGGATCATCTGAGGTTTTTAATTCACCGTCAGACGATAAAAACGCAGAAAACAATGACTGAATTAACAGAGGAGAGGTGTCTACTGATGAACCTGGGGTTTACTGTCACAGAGGACAGGAAGTAGTTACCTGTCTCTGGTTGCTGATGTGGACGGCGGCGTCCTGCAGGTCTCCCTGACAGGCTCTGAGGCCGAGGCGGGCCTCTCTCTCAGTGAACCCCAACGCCATCAGCTGAGCCATCTTCTCCGAATCCAGACACAGACGGCTGAACAGGCACTCCACCTGACGCACAACCACATGACACCGTAGCAACAACCAAACACACAACCACCACAACACGACAACCACCACAACACGACAACAACCATAACACGACAACCACACCGTACCAACAACAACAGTCACTGTGAGGAAGGTCAAAACCAGAGCAGATAACTACAACAACTACAATCATTACTGTAAATGTAGTCAAACTATTATTATTATTGTTGTTGTTGTTGTTGTTATTATTATTATGAGAAGATGAACCT
The DNA here is from genome assembly GCA_947000775.1 of Pterois miles. Taxonomy (NCBI): domain Eukaryota; kingdom Metazoa; phylum Chordata; class Actinopteri; order Perciformes; family Scorpaenidae; genus Pterois; species Pterois miles. The sequence goes on along the minus strand of CAMQGK010000028.1, from coordinate 1,027,270 downwards.
TGGAGAGCTGCTGTCGAGCCTGAGCGTCGTTTCCTTCGATGTAGGAGAGGAGACTCTGGAGGAGGTACAGCCGGAGAAATAACACCTCCTCTCTGCCTGAGTTACCCTGGCAACACAAAAACACACACAACTCTGAGCGGGTTTCAGGAGCTGCTCTGAGGCCCCGGACCCGGAGATCGGGTCGGTGAGGTCACTTACCGGGGTAGATCACCATGGTAACCTGACAGCTGCTGGGTGCTGTGGGTGTTTACTGCTTTGAATTATGCTTTTATATGAAGTTTTTTTACTTAATGTCAGGTTCCTTTCAAACTGTCTAATACACAGCTGACAGAAGGTTGAAATAGTCAAACACACCAAAGTATCACCACAGTGAAGTGTGATCTATTGATCTATCACACTCTGAACGCTATCTATAATATCACTGTTCATCTAGACGACCATTAAATTAATAAATCTGTTGATTTAATCATTGACACATCAGGAGCTTCAGCCGTCTTACTGTCAGTCTGATTTTGTGTCTAGTTTCTTGGTATGTGTCTCATACTACAGTCTGTATAATGTGGCGCTCTGCTAACAGTAGATCTGCTTCATGTCTGTCACGTGATTGGTCAGAGGCTGTAAACCCCGCCCCTTTCACGTGAGCAGGCTGATATCCAGATGGAGAAACTCTGTGTTGATTTAGTGGATAACCAGCGTGGTAGGTCCGTTTAGTGGGATCATGGTTGTTAGGGTTAATGAAACCAGATCAGGAGATGCTCTGGGTATGATGGACTCACTTCGTAGTCCAGGCCTCAGGTTGTCCTTTGAGTGTCCTCGTCTCACCTTGATCATGAGCAGCCTCTGCCGCTGCTCGCCATAACAATGCAGGAAACAGTCCTCGGCTATCTGCAGGCGGACCTTTCCGTCCTCCAGGCAGGACAGCGCCTCCAGAGCTCGGTAGCACCACACGATGTCCAGCTGCAGGACGGCGAAGTTGTCCACCGAGCCGAGCAGCACCGAGACACACTTACTGCACACATCAAATACAGGAACAGATTCAGGACGGTGTCCAGGACCAACAAACACATTCCTAGGAATACTAAGCTAGGCTAGCTGTTTCCACCTGCTCCCACTCTTTGTGCTAAGCTAGGCTAACTGTTTCCACTTGCTCCCAGTCTTTGTGCTAAGCTAGGCTAGCTGTTTCCACCTGCTCCCAGTCTTTGTGCTAAGCTAGGCTAACTGTTTCCACTTGCTCCCAGTCTTTGTGCTAAGTTAGGCTAACTGTTTCCACTTGCTCCCAGTCTTTGTGCTAAGCTAGGCTAACTGTTTCCACTTGCTCCCAGTCTTTGTGCTAAGCTAGGCTAACTGTTTCCACTTGCTCCCAGTCTTTGTGCTAAGTTAGGCTAACTGTTTCCACTTGCTCCCAGTCTTTGTGCTAAGCTAGGCTAACTGTTTCCACTTGCTCCCAGTCTTTGTGCTAAGCTAGGCTAACTGTTTCCACTTGCTCCCAGTCTTTGTGCTAAGCTAGGCTAACTGTTTCCACTTGCTCCCAGCCTTTGTGCTAAGCTAGGCTAACTGTTTCTTTTTCAGTGTCACGCGACATGAAACGACACCGTTCATGTGAGTCTCATAAAGGGACGTGGTGGTCTGTGGATGCATCCGGTAAAGATAGAGCTGCTCCAAGATAAGAAGCAGAGTAGTTTCATATTTCAGTCACTCAGACGTTACATCAGACCTGTAGACCACCTCTCAGCCTTGGTAACCTGTCCCACATTTGGTCTGTTGGGATCTGGTCTCCCTGGTAGTGTGATGTCAGAGCGTGGTGTCAGTACCTGAACTGCTGGTCAGCCTGCAGCAGGTGACACAGGGCGTCATCAAACTGCTTCTTCTTCATCAGAGAGCGACCTTTCTCATGGAAACCCATGGCCAGGATGAGAGCCTGACAACACACACAGTCAGTCAGTTTATGATGCTGCAGGTAGAGATCGGGTGTTCACATCTCCATAGTCACTGTACTACTACAGTAGATGGAGTTTGGACTGACGCAATGTGCTGCTGTGGACGGATTTTAGTCAGTCTAACTGTACGTCATATTTAGAATATTAAGCTAGGCTAGCTGTTTCCACCTGCTGCCAGTCTTTGTGCTAAACTAGGCTAACTGTTTCCACCTGCTGCCAGTCTTTGTGCTAAGCTAGGCTAGTTGTTTCCACCTGCTGCCAGTCTTTGTGCTAAACTAGGCTAACTGTTTCCACCTGCTCCCAGTCTTTGTGCTAAACTAGGCTAACTGTTTCCACCTGCTGCCAGTCTTTGTGCTAAACTAGGCTAACTGTTTCCACCTGCTCCCAGTCTTTGTGCTAAACTAGGCTAACTGTTTCCACTTGCTCCCAGTCTTTGTGCTAAGCTAGGCTAACTGTTTCCACCTGCTCCCAGTCTTTGTGCTAAACTAGGCTAACTGTTTCCACCTGCTGCCAGTCTTTGTGCTAAACTAGGCTAACTGTTTCCACCTGCTCCCAGTCTTTGTGCTAAACTAGGCTAACTGTTTCCACCTGCTCCCAGGCTTTGTGCTAAGCTAGGCTAACTGTTTTTGTCTGATGGAGTAGCAGTAAACTCAAAGGGAACTGTCCCTTTAAGAGTTCTTGTACGAGCAGTTTCTGATCAGAAACATTTCCTGACGCCAGTAGACCCAGATGACAACTCACTTCTCTCTTGGTGTGAATGTGACATTATTTGTAATGTGTGATGATGCATTCAGGGGTTGTTGGTAATTGAGAGCCAAGTTTCCTCCAAATATCACATGTTCTAAAGAGGAAGTGATGAACAGAAAACGTTTCCATCGTCTCCTGTTGAGTGAACACCAATACATCTAGAAGCAGCTGCTGGGTGCCATTAAAGCACCACAGAAGAAGAGCTCCAGCTGTTTGTGTTTTATTGGTTATTAATGTGAGGAGGCTCCACACACAGCTCATGTTTTCAGCTCCTCATCACGTATTCACTCGGTCGGTACCTTCTTCTCCTCGTGGGGGATCTTCAGCGGGTTTCCTCTCTGGTCGGCGATCTCCAGGAAAGGAGCGGCGTCCTCACTGCCGTCTGGAAAAACACAGATCACATCAACACACTGACTCAAACACTACACGGTTAATGGAGACTCGTTTGGAACTGTGACTCTGACAGATTTCACATTTATAAATGTGTAAATTGTTAATGAGGCGTCTAACAAACTGATAACTGTTAACTATAACAAGTGAGTGTTTCTGTAAATCACAGCGGTGATGGCACTATTACAGACACACAGAGCTACCAGAACCAGAACCAGATGTGTGATATGAGGGTGCAGGGTATGTGGGCCTATGGAGGGACAGTACCTCTCTCTGACAGGATCTGGAAGCCTTTCTGGGTCCTCTGGATGCTCTCGTTCTGGTTCTTCTTCTTCTGTTCTTCGTCGCTCAGCTGTAGTTTCCACTCTGCATCGCTGACCTTCAGCACCATTATCTTACTGTGGTTCTTCACCCCCTGCTGGTCCAGACGCTGGTCTGACACACACAGTCCAACCACAGCAACAGTTAACTTCAGTACTTTAGATTAACCTTATTATCAGGGGTGAGACGCAAATCAATTCACCTACACCTGCATCGCTTTGATTTTTTTAGGATTTCTAATTAGATGTTTTAACACCAGAATCCATTTATCTGCTTCATGTGAGTCTCTGCGGAGGAAGAAGGAAGTTAGCTCTTTTATTGTGGTAGTCTGAGTACCGTAACGATCGGTATCCGTCCACCAGAACAAACCTCAGAAAGTATTAAAGGGTGGAGGGTGGGCGTGGATCCGACCTCCACCCTCCATGTTAAATCCAGCCTGGTAAACACTACACATCCAGTAAAGGAGGGAAACACTTTGGAAAAGCAGAGCTAGACATCACGGCTAAAGCTGCACGCTAACTCCGTCACGGACGGGAAACGTCATCGTACGGCGGTAACGTGCGGTCCGGCCGGCCGTCGCTCTCGTCTCCGTGGTCCGACGGCGACGCTACGACTGTAGAGCTCCATATACTGACATTTATGTTAAATGCATTCAGACGGCCCCGATGGAGCTGACCATGGATGGATAAGGTGCCACCGACTCATCTCCCAGGTAGGTGACGGTATCGAACCAGGAGATGATGGTGAGTCGTCCCTGTGAACTCACCGACAGACAGACTTCTCCCGCTGAGGATCAGTTTGATGTATTTCAGGCCGTACTCCTCTCCAATCCTGCAGCAGAGGAAGATAAGATAAGATAAGATGAACCTTTATTAATGCCCGGAGGGAAACAAACACACTCAGCAAACAGACAACCGTCTCAGTGTGTGTCTGTCTGTCTGTGTTCTGGCAAAAGTTGAATCGAAGGCAACTGGACTTAGATTTGTCCCTGAAGACGTTTCACCCCTTATCCAAGTGGCTTCATCAGTTCCAACGCTGCAGTCTGACTAGTCCCCACTAGTCTGACCACCGTCAGACTAGTGGGGACTGTGTGTGTGTGTCTCTCTGTGTGTGTGTGTGTGTGTGTGTGTCTCTCTGTGTGTGTGTGTCTCTCTGTGTGTGTGTCTCTCTTGTGTGTGTGTCTCTCTGTGTGTGTGTCTCTCTCTCTCTGTGTGTGTGTGTCTCTCTGTGTGTGTGTGCCTGTCCCTCTCTGTGTGTGTGTGTGTCTCTCTGTGTGTGTGTGTTCTCTTTTCCTTTGTGTTCTCTTTTCTCTCCCCCCGCCCCCCCCTCTCTCTTTTTCTCTCTCTCTTGTGTGTGTGTGTCTCTCTCTGTGTGTGTGTGTGCTCCTTGGTGGTCTCTCTTCCTCTCTCTTCTCTCTCTCTGTGGTGCTCTCTGGTGGTCTCCTCTCTGTGTGTGTCTCTCTGTGTGGTGCTCTCTGTCCGTGTGTCCCGCTCTCGTCTCCGGGTGTGTGTCTGCGTCTTTGGATCCTGAAAACAGACCAACACTCCAGCTGTGGTCAGAGCTCCTGATGTGGACACTGATCTGAGTTTATTAACTGGCCGTTAGGTTTTCAATGAATAAATATTTGCTTCTTTATTTATATATTAGTTATATATTTATCTACATGCATTTATTGACTCATTTATTCATTTAATAATTTAATTATTAATAGTCTTAGTTTAGTTTTATCATCAAAAGTCTATTTTCCCTTCAAGTTCTTCTAAAACCTTTTTCCCACCTGGTGACCTGACGGAGGTTTCTGATGATGACGCTGCTACGTCACATCTATTAGTGAAGACGACTTTCTACAAGCTAAAAGCATAAAAACACTCAGACTGACTGACGGATGCAGCAGTAGACCAGCTCCTGGTCTGAGAGGTCTGGAGGCTCTGCAGAGAGATCCCGGCTCCAGTTCCCATCAGAAAGGCAGTCTGATGGAGGTCCAGCCGGGAACTCTTTTATTTTATTGTCCTTCACTTTTATTTTATTTAATATAAGTTGTTTTTCTTTACTTCATTTTATACGACATAAAATGAAGTAAAGAAAAACAAGTTGTCAGTTTAATTTTATTTCTAATATCATATCCATTGCAGCAAGTGGAGAAAGAATAAAAACCTCCTGTGTTTGGTTCAAACATGATTTCAGATTATTTTGTCATTATTTTTAAAAATCTAGTCTAGTGAAACGGCTCATTTATATAGAATTATATCTACATATATTTTCTGGTTGAGCAGGCTGAGCAGCGGTAAAGACCTTCTTGCTGTCTCTGGGCAGCAGCAGCTCCAGCGTGGCCACGTTCGTCTCTCTGAACGTCTTATTTCCTTTCCCTCTGTTCACCGCCTGCACTCGGATGGCCTCCAGAGCTCCGCCCACCTCCGCCACCGCCAGACACAGCAGAGGGGCGTAGCGCTCCGCCAGCTCCTGGCAATAAACACACAAACATCAGCAATATGTGAAACCGCAGAGCTGAGCGGTCGTCACTTCACAACAGTCCCCTCAGTTACTTCATTTTATACTTTAATTATATATCTTATTTATGAACGTATTCATTTATTACCTCCGCCAAGCAGGTGATGTTTCTGCCGGCGTTCATCTGTCTGTGTTCAAGATAACTCAAAAACTTAGGGACGGATTTTGATGAAATTTTCAGGGTGTGTTGAAAATGTGAAAATGAAGAACTGATTTAATTTTTGGGGTGATCCGGGAGAAATCCTGGATTCTGGATCACTTTGAAATTTTCGTTAACATTGGGGTCAATGGGACCCAAAAACTTGTTTCTCAATATCTCTGGTAATTGTTGCCCAAACTCATGAAATCTGACTCAGGGATTTACAATGTGGACTTCTATCAAATCCCAAAGGCTGATCCAGCTCTGATCCAGATGGAGGATTTTATAGCAATTTATATAAAATAAATGGGTGTACTACTGTTCATTTAATATTAGAGGTAGAGATTTCTGAGACAATGTCAACGAATCTGATCCAGCTTTAATACTTGAGGAGACGGATCCAGAAGAGACCGCCAGAGGGAAACTATGGTGGTTGGTGGAGGCTCTCCGAGTGCTTTTCTAGTGTTATTATTTATATATGCTATTTATTTACTTAATCATTTATTGACTCATTTCTTTCATTATTTAGTTACTAATTTGTTTATTTATTATTTATTTACTTATTTATTGTGTTATTTATTTATGAATTCATTTGTTCATTTATTTCAGCTGAACAGCTGAAAACCAAGTAAAAAAAAGTCATGGAAGGCTTTACGTTAATAAATGAATGAATTAATTAAAAATCAATATGATATATCCCCCCTGGGATCTATAAAGTATGTCTTCTTGTAAGTATTTAACAGTTTTATTTATAACAATATTTATTTATGATATGAGTAGTATTCATCTCATCATTTTTGAAACATATTTACTAAGGCTTTATTTACATACTTACATACTAAATCATATATTTTATAAATATATTTAATTTATTCATTCTATTTTTCAAATATTTGTGTTTTTCTCTTATTTTGTAATGTATTATTTTCTACCCAGAATGCCTTTCCTCTCTAATAAACTTTCTGTACAGTTTCATTATTTGTATTAAATACAATATGCAGGACTTTTGCTTGTAACAGAGTACTTCCTCCAGCGGTGGTACTAGTACTTGTACTGCAGTAAAACATCCGAGTACTTCAGACCTGCATGTGCTGCTGTCCCGGCTGGTTGGTGTCATCGGTGAACGGAGGATTCCACAGCTGGATCCTCTCCTGCTTCAACCGGCTCTTCAGCTTCGCCTCCATGTTCTGCTCCGCCATCGTCTCTGAGGAGGAGGAGGAGAGAGGGA